>PVHX01016947.1:0-41558 GCA_004024805.1 Geosciurus inauris | reverse complement strand
ATGAGAAGATGTCTTGGTCTGGATCTCACACTAATTTATATATGGCAGATTCGTGGAGTGAATCACCAGCCTCACAACATGATGGGTTTTATAGGCTTTAATATGAGATAATATAACAAAAAACAAGCAACAGTTATACTTTACAATATTGAGTATTGTATATAATGAATCAATAATATAGAAGAAAAGAAAGAAAGAGCGGCTCCAGCCCAATAAGCACTCACCAGTCAACACCGGATAACACAACACGGATTCGCAGGTATACTCAAAGCATCATCATCACCTTCAACACCTATCCTCGGGTAAAAGGAGCAACACTGAGGGCAAGGTAAAAACATAGGTGAGATTCAGATTCTTTCTTCACAAATCGGGTTCCTTCTTGTCATCATCAGGTTCCTTATTCTACACTCCAAGCATCGGATTCCTTCCCCAGTTGGATTCCTTCTTCCCATTCTTGTTCCCCTTTGGAGGACTTAAAAAGGCACAGCAACCCCTTCTAATATGCAGTCCGGCGTTATGCAACTGGCCTTAGGTTGTTTATTTTCTGCAAGGTGGGAACTGGCCAGGTTCCAAGCTCACAGGGTTGAAAGTTGAAAGTTCTAATGCACCAAGAGCTCATTAGTGTGCCAGGTGGCCCCGAACAATAACATTGAGAGTTATTGTCTTCAGAGTTTACTGTCTTCAAAATCTCTCCAAATTTTTCACTAATGGACCCCCCTTTCCTAAGTCACTTAAGGATGGGCCCATATTATTAACTATCTATACAGAAGACAAGCTACAAACTTGGATAAAATATTTCCAAAAGATGTATGTGATAAAGGAATGTAATGGAAGATGTATGTGATAAAGGAAGGTAAGGGAAGGAATGCGATATTTTCTGCCAAATTTTTCTGTAAACCTAAACTGCTTTAAGAATATTAAAACTGGGGCTGGGGTTATGGCGCAGTGGTAGCGTGCTTGCCTAGTATGCATGAGTCACTGGGTTCGATCCTCAGCACCACATAAAAATAAAATAAAGATATTCTGTCCACCTACAACTAAAAAAATAAAATATTAAAAAAAATTATATTAAAACTATTCAAAACATACAAAGAAATCTTAATTGACAGCAAGAATATGAAAAACTTCTTTAAAAACCTAAGAAAAAGATCTCAAAAATACTTCTTTGAGGATAAGCATATGAAAGATGTTCAGAATTATATGTTATTAGGTAATTGCAAATTAAAACAGCAATGCAATAACACCACATACATGGCCAAAAGCCAAACATTGACAATCCCAAGTGCTCCCAAGGGTGTAGAGAAGCAAGAACTTTCATTCATTGCCTGTGGAAGGGTAAAATGCATAGTCACTTTGGAAGAAACTTTGGTGGTTTCTTACAAAACTAAAATTATTTTTATATAATGCAACAATCATGTGTCTTACTATGTACTCAAGTTGAAAGTTTTATGTATACACAAAATTTTGTGTGCACAGATACTAATAACTCTATTCATGATTGCTGAAATTTGGAAGCAACAAAGGTGTCCTTCAGTAATTAAATCTATATAAACTGTGGTATATCCATATGTTAAGAAAAAAATGAGTTTTTAAGCGATGACAAAACACAGGTGGATTTTTTTTTTTTTTGCCATGAGCATATTACTAATTCAAAGAAACCAATCTGTTTCCAATTACATTAAACTTTGGAAAAGACAAAACAATGGGCACAATGAAAAGGTTAGTGGTAGCCAGGGACTGGGAGACTGGGCCCAAAGTACAGAGAATTATTATTATTATTATTATTATTATCATCATCATCATCATCATCATTATCATCATCATCATCATCATCACCAATAAATGCCATTATTCATTTGTCAACCTGTAGAATGCACAACATCAAGAATGAAATCTAATGTGAACTGTAGAGTATGAGTGATAATGACATGTCAATGTAGGTTCATTGATTGCAAAGAGAAGTACTGCTCTGATGAAGAATGTTAATAGTGAGAGCAGCTCTAAGTGATCAAGGCACTGGGGTCTAAAGAAGGAATGCGATATTTTCTGCCAAATTTTTCTGTAAACCTAAACTGCTTTAAGAATATTAAAAAATGCCACTGGTCATTAAAAATCCCACTATGAGACTACAAATGTCTATGTATTTCTTGCTGGCTGAATTTGAGGGCAAAATCAGCAATTAAGATATGAATTTCCGGGCTGAGATTGTGGCTCAGTGGTAGTGCGCTTTCCTAGCATGCATGAGGCACTGGGTTCGATCCTCAGCACCACATACAAATAAATAAATAAAATAAAGATATTGTGTCCATCTACAACTGAAAAACATATTAAAAAAAAGATATGAATTTCCATTAAAGGAAAAAACAGCATCTTAAAGCCAACTTTTACTTGCATTATTTACTTATAGGTTAATGTGTAATTGGAGAATTATGCTGAATAAAGACAAATGCATTTTCTTTATTGAAGAACTTACTATTCAAAGACAGAATGGGAAATTTAGAAAAAATTTATGTTTGCTCAGAGTCATCAAAATGGTCATTGTAACAGAAGGAAGTGATTCCACAACTCCTATTGTGTGTACAGTACTTCTTATTTATAATTATTATACCCAATTACATGTTGAGATGAATCACACTGGCTCATTTATTGGCTTATCTGATTTTTAATTTGGAAATTGGAATGAACACATATTTCATCAATCTAATGATATTAAACACATGGTATTAAATTAAATTCCAACTATTAAATTTTTTAAATATGAGAAGCAAATTCCTTGAGTTTCAAAGAACCATTAACGTTCTTTCCAAATTGTTCAATTCCATATTAAAAGCCCTATTCTTTTTTTTTCTACATTTTTTATTGGTGCATTATAGTTGTACATAATGATGTGATTTGATGTTACATATTCATACATGTACACAATATAACAATATAATTTGGCCAATAATACTTGTAACACTTTCCTCCTCCCTCTCCACTTCCAGCCCCTTGGTCCCTTTCCTCTACTGATCTGCCTTAACATTTTCTTTATTCTTCTTTAGCTTTCGCATATAAGAGAAAACAAATGACCCTTGACCTTACGAGTTTGACTTATTTTGCTTAATAGTCTCTAGTTTCATCCATTTTCCTGCAAATGACATAATTTCCTTTTTCTTTGTGGATAAATAAAACTTAATTGTGTATATATACCACATTTTCTTTAACCATTCATCTGTTAATGAGAACCTAGGCTGGTTCCATAGTTCGGCTATTGTGAATTGTGCTGCTATAAACATGGGTATGCATGTATTACTATAGATGACTTTAATTCTTCAAGATGAATACTGAGGAATGGTATAGCTGGAACATATAGTGATTCCATGCCTAGTCAAATTCAGAAACAAAATTGCAGAGTTCACTTTGTCTCTTCTGGACAGTTCAATTTGTCTTATGTATTCTCATAATTAGTTCCTGGAATTCTTTAGTTTTGCTGTTGGGTTTGTTTTGTTTTTCTGTTTAGGCCAGGTAAATAGTTTCTCTCAATGTGGTTTAAAGATAAATAGATGGATTAAACCTACTTTTCTCTTGAAAATTTCTTGTGGTTTTCCAATTGTCTTCCAACAAGAAAACAATTCCTTGTTGGGGAACTGAAGAAAATTAAGATCACACTGAAAACTTATGGCTCACCACTCTCCATTCCTAGTTCTTGTTTCAAAAGCATGGAAATGCTTCAAAGTTCCCTAAGGTCCTAGCATTTTATTCCTGTTTATTCTTCTTCCTCTTGCAATGTTCCAAACATTTATTCTTTTATTCCTGTTTATTCTTCTTCCTCTTGCAATGTTCTAAACTCTCGGCCTGCACTACTCTTTTTTAATTTTGAAATCTTCAGTCTGTGTTTCCTCCACCAGGAAACTCACCTTTCTTATTCTGAAAGACCAGAACACCCCATCTGATTTTGGGTGCTTACCTAAATATTGGGTGTATATTTCAAATGAAACCTATAGTTCATGGTACCATATTGAAAATTATTTCAAAAGGTTTCCCCCTCTGAGTGAGTAAGCCTCATGTCTGCTTAGAGGATACATTTATTTTTTCCTTTATCACTGTGTTCCCATGACCTCATATATTCCCTGACCTATAGTAGTGGTTCAGGAAATATTGGATGAATTTAATTAAATGATGCATATTTCTTCAACTCAGAGAATTGTATTTTATTTAAAATCCAAAATATATTTATTAAAAATCAAAACTTAAGAGAGAATTTAATGTCTTAACAAAGATTCCCCCATCTTTCCAGTTCCCTTTAACTTAAATAAGAAAATGGTTTATTCTTGAAGTTTCTGCTAGCTAAAGAGTCAGTGTATTAGAAATGCATTAATGCAAGCGGGATTTGCCTAGACATCAATAAACTGGAAAGGCTCCCTCTGGGCCACTTGTAGTGTCAATAAAGCCTAGTAATTACTTGCTCCTTTGAGCATTTTAGATTCAACCCCTTAGTTCATTCTATTGCACAGAAGCAGCTGTAGAACTCAGAGATTCTTAACTTCCTAAACCCTGGGTGGAGAATGGCAAGCACTGGCTGAAACCTCTTCCAGCTCCCATCTTACATTTCCCATCTTCACATCCCTCCCCCACTTGCTAAGCAAGAGCTCCACCACAGATCTATATCTCCAGTGCCTAAGACCTGGGAATTTCAAGTAAAGGTGCTGGCTATTGTTATTTCAAGCTGCCTGGGACGGAGTAACTCAGAACATCCTCTCTTATCGCATACTGGTAAAGGATTGTTGGTGAGCCTCACCATTTCTAGGCACAGAAACATGTAAATTCCAATAACCAAGAGTGACCTGCATCTGCCTGACAATACAATAGAATAAGAAAAATGATAGGAAGGAGAAAAGGATGAAAACCAGAGGTCAAATAAGTATCAATTAGACCTCCAGAGAGGATCCTCCCCTTCCTTTTTTCCTTCCTAACTTTCCTCCTTCCTGAGCATGTGAAGGTGTTTGTGAGTGTGCTTGATTTTAAGAGAGGTCCGTGGTAGCTACTTTTCCTCAGATTCCTGTTTCTCCGCAATGAAGTTTAAGTGGTATTGTTGTTTCCTTGACTTCTTCGTGAGGAGTTTCCAAATGACAATGGGAGAGTCACATAAATATCTATAAAGTTTCTAATGACAGCTCTGTCATCACTTGTTTTTTGAAGATCTTGAGCCAAGGTCGTCATCCACCACTTACTCTGAGTGAGCGATCAGCTAATTGGCTCGTTTGTATTTGTGATTTCTAGATTGAGCTGTGCATGGAATAATAAGCGTCATCCTTGTTCCTCTTTCCTGCTCGGTTTCACACTACCACAAAGGGCGTGTATTGCAAGTGCGAGTGTGTATGTTTAGCAAAGACGCTTGGAAGAAGCTATCCCTCTTGTAACAACTTCCCCCCTCCCAGCCCCCAGCTCGATTCACAGCATTCCTCCGGCGGGACGCTTCCCTAATCTGTTCCCAGTAGAGGTGCTCTCTCCACGTAAATGCCTACAGACTAGCTTCCGGGTCCAGACAGCTGACGCTTTGGTGTCCTAGGATATAGTGCGTGCGTGCGTGTGTGTGTTTGTGTGTGTGTGTGTGTGTGTGTGTGTGTGTGTGTGTGTGTACGAGAACGCGCGCGCAGACGACTGTGAGCTTCCTCTCCAGGCACTGTGCAGACAGAGCCCGCGACGTTACTATCCAAGCAGCCTCCAGCAACGCGAGGCAACTGCAGCCTCCGCCCACTCAGCCCACTGATTGGCTGGTTTTGCTCATCATTTCCCTGCTAGCAAGAGGGAAGGGCCAGTGACGCCCCCGAACCCAGCTGCAGAAGCGGCCGCCACCTCCAATGCACAAGGTGTCACATCTAAAAAGAAACCTGAGCCCCAGGGAGGCGGCGCGGAGCGAACCGGGCAGGGCTGTCGCTAACCGCGCGGGAGGGCTCCTAGCAGGGCTGGAGGACCAGAGGCAGCTCCGTCGCAGAGGACCTTAGCGACCTGATCCTAGGATCCCGGCTCCACTCTCTGTCTTCGCATTTTCAGAACCCCCACCCCCGGTCTAATTCTCCAAAACGGAGCCTTTATATCGAGAGAAGGTGCGGGAGCTGGGGCAACCAGGACTTTCGCGGGCACTGAAGATGCGCTCCATTAGGAAGAGGTGGACGATCTGCACTATAAGTCTGCTCCTGATCTTTTATAAGACAAAAGAAATAGCAAGAACTGAGGAGCACCAGGAGACACAACTCATTGGGTAAATTCAAAGCTTCATTTCAGGATATGACCAAAAGTCAAGCTATAAATGAATGCATATAGTGCATATAGTCGTAGAGTGATGGTTATTATACTATGCGTGTTCCTTTGAGCTTCTGTGTGGCTTGTCTCGTGATTTAAATAACAAAGGCTGTTGTTGAGGTGTATGTGCTTCTCTACGTTGTTCCCAGTAGGAGTTCAAGTTGCCCTGTGAGGTAGTGACAATTGTTATCCGTGCCGGATGCTTCCACGCCAAAGGAGAAGTCACTGCAGAAGTGTCAACAAAGAACGTGTGCCCTTGTCCTTTTAATCCGTAGGCAAAACTCAAGCGAGATATCTTTATTCACCAAACGGTTGCCCTTCCTTCTTTCTCTGCCCTGTCACTCTAGGGAGATACTAGAGAAAGCTGGTTTAAAGTCCACTAAGGAGGAAATCCGTCTTTTCTTTTCTTTTTTACTCTTTTTTGATATTGGACAGATCTGTGCATTTTAATTTGAATTAGTAAATCCAGTACCACCACAGTAAAATGCATAGGCGTCCTGGATAGAGTTTTAGAAACTGGGTACTTCATCTTAACAGGCAATATTTCTGTTAGTTCTTTAGTTTGTCTAGATGAGTTCAGAATCTCCCCACCCCATTAAGTTCTCTAAATATCACACTTCCTTCCTCCCTCCTCCTAGCCTTTGTGCCTTTGAAGTTAACCCAGGGGGTGGTGCAAGTTTGTGTTGCGGACATAGCTTGGAAGCGATTTTCTGAGGATGTGAACCTGATTGTAAACTCTGTTCAAAGTCTTGTTTCGGAAATCCTCCCTAGTCCGGAGGCGTCCACTCTTGGAAACTCTACACTAGCAGAGATTCCCTTCGGTTTTTATTTTCTTTGACATTATTGAAACTAAGAATGAGACCTTGCCTCTGTGTGTGTGTGTGTGTGTGTGTGTGTGTGTGTGTGTGTGTAGGACTGCTAAAATATAAACTTCATTCAGTTCATTTAATATTCCTGCTCCTCCCTAAGTAATGAGCATTTAAGTGACCAAACGCAGATTTATCCTTACAGAAGGCATTGCTATTCTACAAAAACAGGATAACAGTAGTATAGCCAAAAGAGACTGGAAAAAACTGAAAAGCAAATAAGGAAGGGGCTGGATGGTCTTTGTACATCAACAAATCTGTTCAGGGTCTATTCATTCGGGAGAGAAAAAAAATTAAATGAAAGAACCACATGAGGTCGTTTACACAGGAGTGGGTGCTTTGAAAATTCAGTCATGACAGTTTTCAGAAAGAAGGACTTTGGCGTCTACAGGCGGGGCTGGGGTGGTGAGCAATCTCTGGTGACCTGCACTTGCCAGGCAGACAAAGAGGTCTTTAGCAAGGTGGTGATCCCTCGCGTGGGGGCTCGTATAAGAGGCGGAGGCTGGAGTGTGAAGGTCGAGGTTCTTTGTTCCTTTCCAGGTCGGTGGGCTCTGAGGATGTCTGTGTGGAGACAAAGCGGCCAAGCCTAGCCAGGACTCTGAGGGTTTGGGACCCTGGCTCGAAACCCAGGAGAGCAGGGGTGAGAGGGGCGGACGTGGGGGTTGGGGGTGCGCCAGAGGCTCGGGATGCATCCTTTCTGAGACACCTTAAACTGCGGGCGGGAAGAAGGAGCGCACCATCAGTCCTTTTAGGGGAACTGACAGACCCAGTACAGTTCACATGACACGGGAGACGTTTCTCCGGTGGCCCTTTCCTGAACGCCGCGGACAGTGAACGCAGCCCAGGGCACCGAGGAAGAAGAGGCGGCGGTTGGGTTAGCGGGACTGAGCTCTTCTCCGCACCCTTTTCAAGCTGAGATTGGGTTTCTTGCCAGTTCATTTGAGAAGGAGTGGGGCGGGCACTTGAGTTAATCAGACAGGAAGAGAAGTGCGCATGGGTTTATCCCCTCCTCCTAGAGAACTACCCGCGAGGGTAGGAGAATGAGTGAGAAAACGGGAGAAATATGTTTTAGCAGGGATCAAGACTCCCTTCGTTTAAAACAAACAAAAAATCAGTTTCAGTGCTCAGCGGCAACCCAGCCGGCCCTCCTTAATTAAAACCCGCAATTGCAGTCCTTGGGGGCGAGGCAGAAAACTGGCTGCGGGTGTCGTTCTCATACTTCTGCCCGGAAGCATCCTGGCTGCTATGCTGCCTCGGGTTCCTCCTGCAGACTGTGGAGTTGAAGTTGCCCAGAGCAATTCGAGACAGTGTTCCTGAGCGCCCGGTGCCTTTTCCCCAGGATGAAACGTTCAGTAGAAAAGCTTGTGACCCAAACTCGTGATTCCTTTCAAATCCCAAAGACTTTCTGGTAGAGGAGTTGACTCATCAGAAGTTCTAATCATGACATTGACTCTACTCGAGCCACGTGAGGAGACCGGCTTTTATTTTATGATTTTTTAAAATGAGTTAAACTAAACTGGATGTTAGTGCCAGAAGCTCAGATCAGTACTTAATTTGAAAGTGAAGTAATAGTCAGTGTCTGGCCTTTGGGGGGCACTGCGTGCCTTGTAGGTGGGCAGTAGTTTCAATTGCAGGACTCCCATAGCCCTTTAATGTTACAACTTCCACACTAAATTCACATTTAACTTTCCTGCTACCATATTTCCCCCATAGGCAAGCAGTTCCTTTGTCTGTTCGACTCCTTTTCTCCTTTAACGTACAGTCTCATCTAGAGTTAATGTAGCATTACTCTCCTTGAATAGTCATTCTCTGCAGAGGGAAAAAGAACACCAGCACAACTTTTCTATTAAACATCCATGTTTTCAAATATCCAGAGGAACATTAGCAGCATGCTCTTAATAAGGAATTATTCTAGAATAGGTCAAGTGATAATTACTGAATACCTCAACTATTTCCTTCCAAAGAACTTATGTGATTATTATGATAACTTAATCAATAAAGTTTAAGTCAAGGGCCATTGGGGATATTAGTGTTCTATTCTTGACAGGCTCTCCCCGCTTACCTAATTGCACTAAAAGTTGACCTAATTTAACTATCTGTGTGCTCTTGGGCTTATAAGACTCCCACAGATAAAATAAGTGATACTTTCATTTAATGAGACAAAAAGTATAACAAACTTTAATGGGATACAGATGTTTGTTTTGATTTTTATACTTAAAACTTGCTACCCACTATTTTCCTGGTTGACCACAAATGACACTTTAACTTACATTTCTTATCTGGAGATTTTCTTTATAATTGGTTTATTACTTTAGGTTATATTACTAAATGATCAAAAGTATTCTGAAATCAGTGATAAAATTGATGGTGAGGACAAATATTCATATTCAGACAAATATTCATTATCAGCCAAGTTAGTTCCAATTTATTCTAGGGTATAATATACTCTTGTAAATCAGGAATTCCAGAATTTGCACTTACTTCACATTATATATTTGCAATTCTGCCAAAACCCATAAGAAATAAGTTAAGGTAGAACATATCATCTTTATTTTTAGTTGTTTGGCACCTAGGTAATAAAAACACCAATTGCCTGCTGTTTGTGTTCAGCCTTAGTTTGATGTGAGTTCTTTTCGTTTAAATGACTTTTGAAACTTTAAATTAGGGAGGAAGTTTAGCCTAGCCCTAAGGGAAAATATTCATTTTAAAACCAAGTTATGAAGAGTTTCATCAGGGTTGAATGTAGGGCTTTGGGGATCAGGTTTCCAGAAAATAATTTAATCATATTTGTTCTGAACTGCAGAACTAAAAAGGATAAATTGTGGTGAAGCCTGAAAACTCATATTAAAAGAGAAAAAAAAAATTTGTAGGTGCTAGGTAACAAAATGATGATTAGTTTCATCTTAGACAGGACTATCTTCCTGGTTTTTTTTTCGGTTATAAGCAAGAATAATGTGTAATCTATTGCTTTTATGAGTGATTTATTTGATGTGTTTTGTTATTTTGACTTTAAAAGCACATATTGAATATTTTGGTTGGCCTATGCAAAACATGTTGGTGGTGCAGCTGTTCAAAAGTCATGTCCAATCTGGAATGAGAAATAAGCAGAGGGTGGTGACATCCTTTATGCCTTACATTCACAGGAAGAAAGTCTTTTCTAGGACAGAATGCTACCAAGGCCAAATGTGAAAAATCTCTTGGGACCTACTGAACTTTATACACAAAAAATTTGCCCTAGAGTCTCAGAGTGTACCAACCTTGGCCATCTCATATATGAATCCCATTGGCTATAAGGAAAAAGTGTCACTACTTGTATATACTTCCATTCAAATTTCTTTCCTACTCATAAAAGTCTGATGTTTGGCCTAACATAATCAATTCAATATAAACAATTCAAATGGCAGAGCAAGATGGTAGCATTTTATTCATATAAAACTAAACTTTTAAAATTGCTCCTAAATCTTGGCAGTTCTGAAAAGGTTCCATGCAAGTGAGTACCTCATAGCAATCATTTTACAGATATATCCACACATCAATGCAACACATCAATGCAACAATCTCCTATAGATCTAAAAAAGTGCAATCACATGTATTTTTACTTCTATGAAAGTATATTGGTAGAAGAAATGATTATTATAATCATAGCAAACTGTAGTAAGAAAGATGATATTGACAGGCTAATTATTAATGAGGTAAAGATTGGAAAGATCTCTCCTTCCACAGAAATAATAATTTATGCCTATACTCCTAAAGGCACATATTCAAAAGTGTGAAGATTAACTTCTGTACATATTACCATTACCATTATAATTCACATGGATATATCTGATAACAGAGCTCTCTCTCACCATCATCATTACCTCCAGAATCCCAACACACCATGGAAGTATCATTAAACATGCAATATGAAGATTGACTTCTGGGCCACTCAGTAGTGAACAACACACTCTCATTTCCTTGCATCCTAAATGACCTCTGTAAAATTATTATTAGCCATGCACAGACATGCAAATGCATAATTTTCGTCAGTAGGAGAGTTTAAATATTATTTTTTATAGAGTTCCAGATTCCACAGGGAATGGCTTCATATGATGCTTTGAGATGCTTCAAATTTAAACTACATGTTTAAAAGAGAATGCAAACCAAAATACCAAACTATCAGCATCCAATTATGGAATTCATCCAACAGCTGTTATACAAGCAATGCTTCCATTGATAGTAGGAGAGGATTGCCTACATAATAAACACAAATTTAGACTGTGATTGAACGAATAGTCATGTTACTTTTTAACTTAGCTTTTGAGATTCTAAAAATTTTAAAAAGTGATATGTAAAGGAATAAATTTACATACTGAGTTGGCTATGTCTTTTATTTCATGTACCATAACAAGTGGCTTTTTCTCTGAATCTAAGTTACTAAGTTACATCTATAAAGTGCCAAGAAAATAGCATATTGAAAATAAGTTATTTAGCTATGTCTAAATGATATAATTGATAACAGCTCTCTCTCACCATCATCATTACCTCCAGAATCCCAACAAACCATGCCACATGGTATACTAGCTGACAATATTGATTGAAAGAGGATAGTTGATTTGTTTTGATAGAGCAGAAATTTCCAGAAATAATGGCTACTGAATGAATTTCTTCCTCCTACAATCCCTGTCTTTCAACCACTACCTATTGTGAGGAAATTATCTCATTGTTGAGAAATGTTTTGAGACCAATTTTTAAAATTAGCATTTCAATAATGCTTTATAAGTTACTTTCTTAGAATCACTTGTTTCTCACAGTCACACTTATAACATATTTTATCATACATTCCTCCTACACTGCAGAAAAAATTCTATTTTTTCACCAGTATGATTAATACAATTATGTATTGTGTGACTTACAAAAAATTCTAAGTTTCACAACGCTATCATTTTTGTTTTGTTTCAGGGATGGCGAATTATGTTTGAGCCGATCACTTGTGAATAGTTCTGATAAAATCATTCGAAAGGCTGGAACAACAATCTTCCACTCTGTAGAAGGTTGGAAAATAAATTCCTCTTTGGTTCTGGAGATAAGGTGAGTTTCTTTAATAAGGCAAAATACATTTCACATCATGTTCTCAAATATATTGGGTTTGCAAACTAATATTGTACACTTGATTTATAATGTAAATATGCATACTTTAACAAAAGAGGGAAACGGCTGTATTTAATGCTGCTCATTGAAGGACATGAAACCATAAAATGAAATAATTAAATAGTCAAAAATTTAAAGATGAATATGTGAGTTTTGAATATACGTTTTTATATTGATGGAACCAAATATTCAATAGGGTACGAATAATTAACATGCTTAATTACTCAGGATGGACATATATTTTGAGAACACTGACTTCTCTGTTGAGACTTCATTCTGATCATGTGTTTTCCCATCCAGATGAAAATAGATATTATTCAACTCCTATTTTGGTAATCATTAAAAATAGATCTGACTTTATCTTTTAAATGGTTACATCTGTGTAAGTATATAATGAATAACAAACAGAAAATAAACTTTCTAGACTCTGTTTTATTCTTTGTAATACATTGCATTTTAGCTAAAACAGACTTGAAATAATGCTCAGTGCCTACATATATCCATTAAGTTATTTTCTTCTATTATAATCCTGTTACTAGTAAGAAATCTCCTAATTATGGAAATTACTTCTCTTTATCTTTTCATTACATTTCTTTTAGATGAAGTCTAAATTAGAGCATTTCAATAAATCATAACTCTAAAATTTCAACAGAATATATCCTTTATGTAATGAAACCATTGAATTTTTCTAGGATCATATGTTTATTACACAATGGCTGAATATTAATGCAAACACTTTATAAGCGTAGCTTGTTTATTAAAAGGGGCTGATCTATCTCTCCAGGTTTCTGCCTACTCGCTTCTTGGTTCATAACTACACATAAGTTAGATCATTAGCAATGTGAGGGAAGAGTCTATTGCAAGCATATTTAGAGTATGTACAGTCATATATAGAATGCATTTCAGCAAAGGCACTCACTGTAAGTTGAAATTTACTTGCAAGAATGTCTGGAAGTTTAAAAAATGATGGCAGGGAAATGCAGAAATGTTAGGCTACTTTGTATTAAAGGTTTGGATGTGACTGGAAAAGAAACAGGAATCAATCCACAGTAATGTCCAGTGACATATGTTTTGTTGCTTTTAGTTTAGGGGAAGCTTTGTATATTTTCTGGGTCTAGTATAACAATAGGAGATATGTAGAGACTAATGACTTTCTTAATTGGTGTCTTCTGGAGAGTTCATGACCTTTAAGCAAAATTATTTCACCTGGATAGGGAAAGTATATTCAAGCCAATATTAAAGATCAGGAGATTCCTATAGACCTGTATTCCTCCTGAGAGCTGGCTTGTTGAAGCCTTGAGGAACACGAGGTCTCCAGCTTGACATATTTATGCCCTTGGTTGTGTTCTCTCATGATTCCTGAATACTGTTTTCCTCTCTGCTTCAAACCTCCAGCTCCACATTTGACTTCAGACACTGCAAGAGGTGAGATAATTATGAGGAATGGGGTAATATAGGACCATAAACCCAGATATAATTTAAAGATTCATATTTCTTGAAGGTAGATTGGAAAAACAGAAATATAGTTAATTAAAAAGGAAAAAATGATCAATAAGCATGTCTGGAAAGAAAACTTTCATTAAATGGTTTAGCAAGAAGAAAGCCAATTAGTTTAGACTACACAAATCAGGTAAAGGAAAACAGTGAAAGACAGTTAAGTAAAATAAAAAATTATAACAGTTTAACTGACATATCTAGCCAAGCTAAGTAATGTTGGGTAAATTAAAATATAGCAAGAGAATTGAAGAATTGACACTAGTTTAATTAGTAATATTCAGCTATGCCTTCATAATATCTATAAAAAGTGAATCTTATAGATGTTCATGACACTATATATTTTGCTCTTATTAAGATATTTAAGATAAATGTGTTAAACATAAATTGACCTAAGAAATACACTTATTCCAACTTCAGAAACTAATGAGAGTTACATTTATATTTTTGAGGGTAAGTTATTTTCAGTTGTAACAGCTAATAATATGAATTAAATATTAGTATTAGATATTTTTTATATGTTTCTCCTTAACAGCTAAAGAAGTAAACGATAAAACAGTGAGCAAATATTAAATAATACATACAAAGTTTTCAATTCCTAACCAGGAAAGAGTAATTTGTGAAACCATTATTGTACAGTGTGTAAATAGTTCATAAAAATTATAATTGCCTCTAGCAGCAATGACTAGTGAATACTAATCTGTTTGACACCTGTAATAACAATTCTAAAATATGAAAATGTCTGATTGTTGCCTTAGCCTTTGCAAATATAGTACAACTATTAAGTAATCATTAAGTATTTAAGAAGATTATGATTCTTCATTTCTTCCTCACCTCTCTAGTATTTAAGGAGAACCACAGGATTTTGTGTCTGATTGGATGTCTATTTTGAGCAAGATTTTCAAAATTCTACTTTGAAGTCTTTTAAGATACTACGAGGGGGCTGGGATTGTAGCTCAGCAGTAGAGCGCTTGCCTTGCATGCATGAGGCCCTGGGTTTGATCCTCAGCACCACATACAAAGCAATAAAATAAAGACATTGTGTCCATCTACAACTAAAAAAATATTTAAAAAAATGATACTACGACTAATTTTTTCCATTTTACATGATTGAACCATGCTTCAAAATCTCTCTATTTTTAAAAATCTCATTAAACTCATTATGTTCATGTGATATTTCCAATAAATTATTTGTCAACTTATACTAAAATGTGCAATAGTTACTGAAGATAATTTTTTCAAACATAATTTTCTTTCTAAATATTCTTTCATCCAAACGCTCTGCCACTTTCAAAATCACATAAAATATTGGTTTATATATATTCATGAAACAACTGATTCTATAGGGAGTTTTCGTAGAGAAATGGTCCCACATGTTAGTTCATTGTACTTTGAAGAGCTATCAGGGTTAAAGGAGTTAATGCATTTTACAGCTAATTTAATGATTAAAATAATTACTTTGGTTTAAAAATCTTGATTTCATTTTTAATAATTTGATCTTTATTATTATAAGAAATGACATATTTAATACACATTACATATTGTGAATGCATCTGTGAACTTTGTACTGAGAGATTATGTCCAATATATGCGACTTAACATGATTTTCCATATTTTTCTCATTTTTAATATCAAATAAATCCTAAAGAAATACAAATGCCAAATACAGACATGTAGAAATGTATGAGTTTAGTTACATATGAGAAGAGCTTAGTTCTACAACTAGTCAGAAAAGTATTTCAAATTCTTAGTATAATATATAACAAATTTTCTAAACAGATAGGATGTGTGGCTTAACTAAGCCTGTTAGCAAGTTTATATTTGCTTACATGTCAAGAATTTGGTAGTGCATGCATATATTTGCTTTAGAAAAAGGATTATACCATATTCTCTGTAGTTTTCGGGTTAAGTGGCCTGTAGAGGTAATCTTGGGTCATGAAACTTATTGGTTTCAAAATAAAAAGTCAAATACTATCTTGTATGACTATTGAACCAGTCTTGTTATGAAACAAATTTATTGGAAGGTTATGTTTTGATATTAAAAATGTGAACAATTAGAATGCATCTTTATGGACAAAATCATGGCACTTTTTGTGCTGAAATAATAGAATATTATTTATCCAATATTATCAAATTCTGTGTTAAGTGTCAAAACAGTCTAGGTGTGAATGAAATGAAAATGATTTTCTTTAAGGTTGTTGGAACAATTTTGCATTTTATTAGGTTGTGATTGTTTAGGATATTTCTTTTGATACTGGAATATCTTTGCTATAACAGCTGGACCTTAAGTTCAGAATTGTTAAACTATCTACAGGATATTCTTTTAAATCTATAAGGCAAATTTTCTTGCAGAAATAATTGTTTGAGACAAAAAATTGTGTGTTCTATTTTTTTTGTAGGCATAATAAACTATTAACATTTCTTAAGATTTTTTTCTTTTTACTTAAAAAAATTACCAATTAAATTCATTCCTTGATTTTTTGGGGGAAGGTGCATGGAGTCACTGGCTAGAGTGTACAAAAACTGATTCCTGATGTACATAACATAACCTAACTTACTTTTCAACTTGTGATGTGTTCCATCTGAAAGGTTTGTCACAAAATATTTTCTGATAGAGTTAACATCATTTATCCTAAATTTTAGATGCTATAGCACATGCATAGTTGTTGACAAGAAACCTATGGAGAAGAAAGAGTGGCATCTGGTGATAGGCTAGCTATATTTAACATTTCACAAGTGAAAACAAGGTTTAGTAAATTAATTCTCCAGAACTCTGCAGCTGCTATTTCAGTGATGGGTGATGTTGAAAGGGAAGTTCTAGTTGAAAATTCAGTTGAAAAGTTTCAGTATAGAATCTATTCCTGTCAGTTTAACAGTCTAAATAACCTTTCAGCTTAAGCCAACGTTGCCTAACGAAAGATAGTTTTTATGACTAAGATTTTTAGTCTCACTGAAAGTGAAACATGGTTTCAGATTCTTTCAGTTATCTTTAACATTAAAACAGTTGCTGAATCTAGATGTTTCCTTATCTAAAGAGGTTTCAAAAGTTGCATTAGCATCACCAAATGACTATTGAAGACCTAAGAGGAATCTCCTGTTGTTCTTTGAAGTCATCCACAGAAGCACAACCCATGCTTTGAATACCTGGTAGTAACTTGACCACATATTAGGAAAACTTGTACTGGTGCAGCCTGTCTATTAAACATTTGCTATTTTTGATTCATGTTTCTTTAGTGCTCAGATGTTCAATTTTTTTTTCTTTTCTCTGAAGTATTTTTGTTTACCCTGCTGTTAAACTCATATCAATTATGTCTGAACAAAAACATATGGCTCCTTGGTGATACTTAGAGTGTTGTTTCAGTTTGCCTTAAATACAAGAACTTTTAATGCTTCCAATGATATTTAGCTAATTATATGTAAGTACTAGTTTTATTTTTTGTCTTTTTTCCCTCACATATTTATAGTCTGAACAACAACTAGACTTAGCAAATCCACAGAGCTTTTTATGGTCCATTACATCTATAATCTCAAAAATGCCTTCAGCCTGCTACAGGGAAGAAATAAACTAACCTCTCGTTTCTGAAGAGCATTAAGCATTTAAGTCATAATATTACTCACTCATAGTGATTATTTTAGTTTTTCATACAGTTATATCAGGAATCTGTGTCAGAAAATTTTCTATGCATAGCTTAAAGCCCTAAAATAGAAATTAAAAGTGTGGCTCATTATAAGAAAAAAGATATTGCAGTTATTCAAGGTTTCCTCTTTTGTCTTCATTTTGGTTTCAAAAGGCAAATTCTACACCAAAAATTGTTTTGAATTTTGTCAAAGTAACTTTTACATGTTTGTTCTTTGATTAATCTATATAAATTGAGTTTTTATTGCTTTGAAAAGCACTTGTACTATTATTATAGCTTTTCATTAAGAAAAATAATCACTGCTGACCCTATAATACAACCTTGGAAGAATACATAATATATTATCACTTACACTTAATAATTATTCATCTCATTAAGATTCTTTTCTTCCAATTGCGAGACAAAATAATATATTTTAACATCTCTCAACTCCTTTTTTTTTTGGTATCAGGGACTGAACTCGGGGATACTCGAACACTGAACTACATCCTCAGCCCTATTTTGTGTTTTATTTAGAGACAGGGTTTCACTGAGTTGCTTAGCGCCTCACATTTGCTGAGGCTGGCTTTGAACTCACGATTCTCCTGTCTCAGCCTCCCAAAGTGCTGGGATTATAGGCATGCACCACCATGCCCAGCTTTTCTTAACTCTTTTTTGAAAAATTTTTTTTAGTTGTTGATAGATCTTTATTTTAATCAGTTATTTATATGTGGTGCTGAGGATCTAACCCAGTGCCTCACACATGCTAGGCAAGCGCTTTACCACTGAGTCACAGCCCCAGCCCCTTCTCTCAACTCTTATAGTCTACATTTTGCGTATTGTTTTCTAAGAGTGAATAAAATTAAGATGTTTAATTATACTTAAAAATTTAGAAGATATGTAAATTGTTTTTTTCTGCTCATTTTCTATTACATGGAAAAGGTACCATCACTGGAAAGTCCCTCTTTCTAATATTTGACAGGCATGTACCAACTTTTTTGATGCAATAAAATGAATTTTCCCTTTTAGTTTTCCATGATACAGAATTTCATCTTTGGATTTCTAATGTACTCAACTCAAGCTTGCAAACATGCCAGTACTTGTCAGACTACCTCTTCAAATACATCTACAGCAACCTATTTATATTATGTTCAAAGGAAAATGATAGCATCATCTAGTTAGATGATTTGACCACATCCGTGCAGTCTTTATTTTAGAGCCAGCCTTGTCGTTTTCACAGGAAATGAGAAATTTTTGTTGAAATCCAGGTGTCAAAGTATTTACTTACTTTTTTCCAAAAAGACAAATAAATGATAGTTAATAAATATGTTCAAAAGTTTATTTGTGTTGTCACTTTTGATGCTAGGTGCTAGTTAACTTTTTTATTTATCACTTTAAGAATGCAAACTTTTAATAATCTCCAGTATGCAACCTAGGAGTGCAGTTTTCTGATAGATCTTGTTAGTATGTGCTTGGTAGTTCATGGATCAAACAATGCCAAATTATTGAAGACCAGGTCCATGATGTTTTGTTTTTTTTTGACCATAGAATTTTCTCAAAAATTACTAGGATCCTGGACTAGTTTCTTGTAGTTAGTTTCAAGTATAAATAATTCCAGATATCTGCTGAGCATAGTTCTTAAGCTTTTACTTTCCTCTAATTCTTCTGACCTGTATCTCCTTTCTCTCAATTTAATGATAGCCACTCTTAAGTCATTTGAGCCTGTAGTCTTACATGGAAAGGTGATATCCTTTGTGTTGCTGAGATGTCTACAATTTATACTCACATCTCTTACTGATTGGGATTTGTGAGAGGAACATTTGGATTTGTAACAGGAACAATTGGGAGGTACAAATTGTTAGACTCTCATACATTTCAGAATACACACCCAGATATATTCCCTTTCATCACAGCTCCCAACTTATTTAATGCCTGACTTCACCTCTTTTAATGCCTTTCTAAAAGAAGAAACAAACATAATCCAACATTTTTAATCAGTTTTCCAATAACAACAAATTTATTAGATATAAGGCACAACTTTCAAATAATGACAGGCAGATGATGCACTGTGTGCTCATGCCAAAGTTTGCCAGTTTCTAGGAAGTCATCTGTATGTATTTTCTCATTTTCTATCTTCTACCTATTTAGCATATGCATATATTCTATGTTTATATCACATCTCACATTGTGACCAATTTATAGATTAGGTATTGGATAGCTGAGCTTCTATAAAAAAGAGGCCTCAAGGGCTGGGGCTGTGGCTCAGCGTTAGAGCGCTTGCCTAGCATGCGTGAGGCACTCGGTTCGATCCTCAGCACCACATATAAATAATAAATGAATAAAATAAAGATCCATTAACAACTAAAAAAATTTTTAAAAAAAAGAGGCCTCAAAATACAGTGGCCAAACAAATTGGAAGGGAAGTTTATTTCCACTCATATCCCCCTTTAGGATACTTAACTCTTAGGACCAAATCAAGTTGTACATGGATTAAAAAACTTGGAAATGTTCTAGTCCAATGATGTGAAACATTGAAGGTTCAAATACTAAAAGGCAGATGGGAGGAAAGGTCACTAAGGAAAAATAAGCTATCTCTGCCATATATAATCCAGTGTGCTGTCAATTCATCTTCTTTACTTTAGCCACCTCACTTCCTGGGCTCCTGAGCTTAGAAGAAAACTCATATAAATTTAGTGCTATAGTTTTAATTCATCTTCAAGCATTTTAAAATACAAATGTTTTGAATAACTGTGTATGTTTATTGGAAAGGTTACTCTTAAGTGTAATCTATGATTGAAATAAAATAATTTCAAGTTATTTCTATTCTTCATAACCAGACAACATTAAGCAAAATAAATGACTAGAAATTGAATGATACTAGTAGAATATCTCGTTTTGCAAAATCAAGTGACAGCTGTATTTTATTTAATACTGTGTTTTTTTAGCATAGTTTGATGAATGGAGTATTTTTTGCTTCACAAATAGGGGTGTATATTATACATTTTTACAAAACCGTTGTGAATTCTGTGTGAAGGATTTTAAGAAATGTACTCCACTTCCTATAAAATCTACTTAATTGGTTCGTTTAATTATCACCTGACAATTTAAGGTTAGTAGTTTACCTGTTGATATTTCACATGTAGCTTTGCAAATGACATAACCATTTCTTGGATATGTTATCATTAATGTAAAACCTTGCTTGTATTTCACATGCAGGAAGAACATTCTTCGTTTCTTAGATGCTGAACGAGATGTCTCAGTAGTCAAGAGCAGTTTTAAGCCTGGTGATGTCATACACTATGTGCTCGACAGGCGCCGGACATTAAATATTTCTCATGATCTACATAGCCTCCTACCTGAAGTTTCACCAATGAAAAACCGCAGGTTTAAGACTTGTGCAGTTGTTGGAAATTCTGGCATTCTGCTAGACAGTGAATGTGGAAAGGAGATTGACAGTCATGATTTTGTAATAAGGTGAGCTTCCTCATTTTACTTAAGAATAGAAAAATGATGAAAAGTCTGAATTTAATATTAATATTAAATATTAATATTATTGAGAACTCAAACATTTATCTATAATATCCTTTTTGTGTATTGTATCCAAACCTACATTTACCTTGGATTGAATATTAAAATGATTGTACTGTTGAAAGAAAAGGTGATCTCATTGTAGCAATGATTTAAACAGCTTGGGGAGACAGAAGGCAAGTAACCATTTTATTAGATTTAAAGCTTACACAGCCATGGTTTCTTAATCTCTTATCTTATATTCATTACTTTTGTATAACTTCATTTATTGTATAAAGATTATAAACATTACTCTTCAGTGATGAAATAGATGTAAGCTGTTTTTACTTTTTTATTTAGCAGATTATAAGGATATAGTCATTAGCAAGTTTGTATTTGATATCCAGGTAAAATTGCCTCTTATTCATTATTTGTAGTATTTGTGTATGCTAGCATATTTTAGCTTTGGAGATTTCTCACATAATTGAACATGTCTGCTTGGTCTTCATTGGTGCTCATTAAACATTTGATGAATTATTATTAACTTTTTATTAACTGAAAAAAACAATAGTATAAAAGTAATTATGATTATATCATAACTATTGGTAGTTTCAAATTTTCAGTTGTTATATAACTGTACAGGTTTTTGACTTGTTTTAGTTCTTAGAAAAAGTACTTGAATGAAACCTATACATACATATATATATTTAAACATGCAATAATGTGCTATAAAGATAGTAAAATATTATGTGTTGACATGTTGACAGATGCTTGAAGCTGTTTGAAAATATGCTGTGAAAATATAGCTCTGAAAAATCTATATTCTTACTTAAAATATATTAATGACATATACATAAATCATAAATAGGCTACTACTTTTAAAAAAATAATAGTAACCATGAGACAATCCCATTGAGCATTGTCAGGTGAACGTAATTTATAATAACAAACATAGCTGTCAACATTTTATTTTATTATCTTGCTTCTCTGTGGATTGCATGGTGAGATATTGATTTGTTATGAGCTGGGCCTTTAAGCATATGAACTCTTAAATTGATTAGACTATGAGAAAAACCCTGTGAACATGTAGATATACAAAAAATGTATACAAAAAAGAGGAAAATATTAAATGAGGAAATGAAACTGGAAGTGGAAGAAATGAGTTTCAAACATACATGTCTGGGTGGTATGTAAAGAAAATGTGAGATTTCTAGATTTCTGAAGTGAAGAGAATATCAGCAGGTAAAATAAAGAAGTAAAATTTTAAGGTATATTAGAAAGTGTTGCAAAATAAAGAATGGAATTTTAAAACGTGATTATTACTGGATGAAAATGCTCCAAATGTGACTTAATTCTTACTCCTATGTCTCTCTAAGTTTTGTCATTGGGGCCTACCTAAGCTTTTAGATTCAACCCCATCTCAGACTTTGGAAAGAAGACTGCTGTTATTTATGGGTAATGAGAATGGTCTGATAGCAGTTATCCTCAGTTTAATATCAGTTTATTAATATTATTTTCTACTCTGGCTACTTTATTCCAGTGCCTGGGTTCTTTCTATTCCATTTCAAAAATTGCTGAGTTATCTATCTTGCATTGCATTACATGTCTAGTGAGTGGATTCCTACATTCTTTCTAGAATGTTCTAAGAATCACTAGTAACTTTCCTTATTTTATAAGACAGCCTCTCATCATCTTCCCTGCATCTGTTTCCTAGAAACTATATATTCTGCACTGTATCTCACTTTTCTGTAGTTGGCTTTGACAAATCTTCATGTTTCTGGTCCTCTGGGCCATCATCCATCTGTTAATAAAATTCTGATTCCCTGACTTATGCAAGCCACTTCTTTTATTCTAAAATTAAGTACTATTTTCTCTCTTGCTGACCAAGCAGGAACAGCAGGCTACCTGGTAGCACTGTTCTCTACTATAGACAACTGGGGATTTAGAATACTACTATGCTACTCTGGGGCTCCTCTAGCAAAATACTGAGTTTCTAGGCACTGGACTAATACACATGCATGTGTGTCTTCTTCCTTTAATTGTTTAGTCCCTAATTTTGTATCATCTTTCTAGGATTAAAAAAATACTGTATGTTCTGCTTTAAATTAATTAACTTCACTATAATTTTGAAATACTCTTTTAACTATTCTTACAGCAATCAAACTCCAGTAATATCCACTACATTGATCTACCTGTTTTAACTCTATACCCTGTGGCTCCTGTGTCTTTAATCTGCTAACTGGAGGGGGGATCTGAGGGTTTGTTGTTGATACCTGGGTCACTGGTCTATGTCAACACAGGACAAATGCTTTAAAAGAACAGTGTGAAGAATATCTTCACCACTTCCTTTGTGGTAATCTCATTGAATCCACAGTGACATTTCAACATCACACTTTGTATAAAAAATATGTGCTTTGCCCTCTTTCAGACTTCACGAGTGTACTACTTATGCAACCAAACTTTTAAAGGTAAAAAGTTGCTTGCATAACTAGCAAAAAGAAAGTAGTATCTTGGAAAAATTCAAGAATAATGTTGAAATAGTTGATCAGCTAGTGTCTTCTCTTGCTAGGGGTTTCTAAGAGATTTCTCTTCCAAGAGAAAAAGAAGCCTAAGATGGACTAAAATGATAGTGAGTATATGTGAATATATGTCACAGAAAATACTTAGAGTCTCAATGTATAGTAGACTTATTTCCATAATTTGTAATAAAAATTATGTAAACCACAGTTTATAAATAAACCATCAGGTTTATTGAAGTTTTAATATATACTTATGGCTTTGGAATATTCTCATATATTTTCACATGTATTTTTTGCAAATCTATACTGTACTAGAACTTACCTTCCATTGTTAATGATTTTGCTATATAAATCTTAGCTTCATATGAAACTGGAAATTTTAGATCATAGTATAAAAAGCCATGTGTAAAAAGGCATATTTTAGGGAAATTAGCACTTAATTCATTATAATGTAGAAATGTAGTGAATCTACATGGATATCTTTCATGGTTTCATGTTCACATACACACCTACATACCCCAGACACATATAATAGCTTTAGTTATTTTTATGTTAAATGTGCTTGGAAGAAATTACAATTATTATTAAAATAGCCTTGATCCTTTTCTCTGCTTTATGTCATATTGCCAATATGTTAGCCAATTCTACAGGTGTTACCTTCAAAATATACCCTGAATCTAATGACTTCTCATGAATTCTACTACCGCCACTCTAACATAATTCTTACTTGGAACTTGCAATAGTCCCTTAACTGATCATCCTAGCTGCATTCTGAAGCCAGAGTTTTCCTTGCCTGCACTATATAAAACAGTTTGCCACCATCACCATCTGTGACCTTCCCCTTGACCTGTGGAACTTTTCCATTACACAATTATCACTTCAGTATTTGTCTCTTCAAATAGAATGTAAGAGAAAAACTTTATTTGTATGGCTTCATTTTAGATTCAGTACCTGGAAAGGTGTCTGACACATTTGTATATTTTATACCATTTCTTTCTTCTTTCCTTATTAGTTTTTCACCATTCTGCAAAAATAGAATTTGAGATTTTCTAGAATAAAGTGTGCTCTAAGGATATGTAGCCCAAGTTTTGCTGATTTTTCTTTTTTTAATTGGTTCTTTTTTCTTATATATGAAAGTAGAATCCATTTTAATGTAATTATACAAGTGTAGAATATATCTTATTTTAATTAGGACCCTGTTCTTATTGGTGTACACAATGGTGAGATTTATTGTGCTGTATTCATATATATATGCAGGAAAATTATGTCAGATTCATTCCACTGTCTTTCCTATTCCACCTTCCTTTCAATTCATTCCCCTTTCTTTAACTACTGAAATTCTATTCTTCCCTTCCTAGTCCTTATTGTGAGTTAGCTTCCATATATCAATAAAAACATTTGACTTCTGATTTTTTGGGCTTAGCTTATTTCAGTTAGCATGATTATCTCCAGATACATCCATTTACTGGCAAATGTCATAAAATCACTTCTTAATAGTTGAATAATATTCCATTGCGTGTGTCTATCTATCTATCTATCTATCTATATCACATTTATTGTATTCATTCATTTGTTGAAGGGTACCTAGGTTGGCTCCATAGCTAGTATGAATTGTTCTGCTATAAAAATTGATGTTACTGCATCACTGTGGTATGCTGATTTTAAAATCTTTGGATACATACTGAGGAGTGATAGAGCTGGTTCAAACTGTGGTTTCATTCCTAGGTTTTTGAAGAATTTCCATACTACTTTGGGGACTATTGGTGATGATTTTCCTAAGAAAAAAAATGTGACTTTCTATAAAATATTTTAGAAGATGTTTGTTTTTTGAAAAGATCTCTGCAGAAATGCCATCCTCATTTTTAATAGCGAGTTGGGGAATTCATTCCGTTGAGTTTCATGCTGTCATTTTTATTTTGGATTTGTATGATTATTTATTATATTTTATAATACTCAATAGTGTACATATTTGGAAGCTTTTCTCAGTACTCATACACTGAAAAATCTATGCCTTTTTCCACTGAATGATGCAATAAGCAAAGCCCCAACACTTGGTGGTTTGTAGCAAAGTTTAACTAGTACTTAAGAATCATCATTCTACACGGGGAAAAAAATGAGATGAGTAATGCATGCCTATCAAAAATTTGTCATCTTTGAATAAAGACTGTCGCTTCTTGCCAAAGAGAATGACAGCATTTCTTTCATTTTATTAATTAGAACACTCCTGAGAATGTAACATCCTATAAACTAGTGAAGCAGAAAATTTGCTGCTGTGTCTGGCAATCTTAATGATAAGCCAGATTCTCCCACTACCCAAACTAGCTGTTAGTTAGATCCTTTTGAAAGGTTCATTAAGAGACATACAAATATCTGAATTATGTCAGGTATAATAGGGAAGAAGGACTAAAACAAAATCCAATGCTACCCACATTTTCTCTAAGAGAAAAATCAAGCTGATTTCATCAAATAAATACGAATTTGTAATTGAAAAGAAAGAAGCAAGACCATGAGTCATTTAAATATGAGATGTAAGCAGAGACCAAAGATTCAGTTAGCAATATTTTAATAATTGATAATTCTCCAGACATGTATATGTGTTCAACTTATAGATTTTTTATTATTTCTGTTACTACCTTTTCACCTAGTGTGATTATTTTCTATTTTCATAGTTCTATTGTGCTACATTTTAATCACCTGAGGTTGTGCTAACCCTTGAAAAAATAAAATTCTAATTTTCTTTATTGAATATCAGTAAATAAATTACTTGGTTGTGGACACAGGGTCTTCAATAACATATCATTATGCCAGACTCCAATTCTTCCTAACAGTTCTTGCCCTGTCTTTTACGTTCTGCTTTATCATTTGCATGCCCAAATGCATGTGGACTTTTGTTATTTTGTGTTAGTATGTTATTTTGGCATGTGTCTCCTAGAGCCTAGACAATCCAGAAAGCATTTGCTTCAAAATTTAATCAAACTGTCATTCTTGCTTAAAAAAATTTCTTATCCACATTGAACACATTAAAATTATCACATGCTTTTAGTAATAATATTTATAATATTTTAAATATCTTACCTTCTTGGAAATGCACTATTTGTGTTTCTGCTTGGTAATACATATTTGGCTTGTTCATTGTTTGCAAGAACAGCCCGTGTTTCCAATTTGTTTACTTGTTTCCCACTTTTCCTATTACACAACAATTTTTTTGAGGGAGATAAGTTGTGTTGGATCTGCTTACAGTCGCTCCTCTAGAATCAGATTAATCCAGATACCATGTTCAAGCTAACCTCTCACTTTATAAATTAAAACACTATTTTCAGATAAAATCTTCATTCAACATTTTTGTAGTTTGAGATATTATTTTATACTTATTTATTTATTTATTTATTCTACTTAGGTATACATGATAGCAGAATGCATTTTGATGCATAGTACACAGATAGAGCACAACTTTTCATTTCTCTGGTTGTATGTGATGAAAAATGACATATATGTAGTCATACATGAAGCTAGGCCTATGATGTCCATCTTATTACACTATCTTTACTGTTTAAATAGATTTTTAGTTTGACTTGTTTTGGGAGGTGGATTTAAAGTAATACAATGTACTCTTATTTACCTGTGTAACAGAATACATTATTGTCTGTGAATGAAATCTCTTGCTCCAAATATTTTTTCTACTGGGAGAGGGGACATGGGGCATAACAACGGCACTATTGTCTTTTTAAGTGTAGTTTTGGAAACTATTTTTAATATTCTACACAAAATATTTTAAGAGAAGCCTGTGAAAATTGCTCAGATGTTTTTGCAGAAGTACAGACAGCACATGAAAATGCATTTTCTTTCCTATAAAAGACAATCTCTCAGTGACTTTTTGTATCATTAATTAATTACATTAAATTGTTGTTTCAGTAGGATATTAAACAAAAGGCAGTCCTTATCATACCATTACTTAATGCTTAAGGTTAAAACAATGAAATAAATCATGAAGATAGAAAAATCAATTAAAATCTAACTTTGATTCTATAATATATAATTCTCTCTCTATATATATAACTGATTTCCACAACCTAAATCTCATGTACACTTGTACTAAGTAATAAAGAAGAAATTTTTATTTCTTAGTAAAAATTTCCAAAATCAGAGTTCATACACCAGTATTAAGGACAATGTGATCAATGTTTTTCAGTATGTGCAAACCTCAAGATATCTGCATGTGCTTCCTCAATGAGAAAATGCCCTGCTGCATCTAAGGAAGCTCAGTTAGGAGAAAAATCAATGACTCAGGTTGAATATATCTTATTTCTTGGCCTGAAATCTTCTCTTATAAGGGTAGTTCATAAAGGATGAAAAAGTTCTTATGAAGTCCATGGTTTTGTGGTATGGCTCCAGAGAAATAAAATTTTGACTTAGTCTAACATTGATGTATCAGTTATATGTAAACCCCCATCTACTTGAGAAAAAGAGGAAATGGAATCATGAGAGGAAATATGATTTTGGTACTATTTCTCAAACCCATTTTTTCAAAAATTGATGTAAAATTTGAATGCTCCATTTGCACTTCATTGTAACTGTGGGAAACCATGATTTCCCTCTACAAGATGAGATTCCTAATCATGAGAATAAGCACAGACCATGATCTATACAGAAGTCAGTGCCATACACAATTTCATCTTCAATATTCTCTGTTTCCTCTCAAGGACAATCTTTTCTATTCTTAAAACAACATCTGTGTCTCTGATACAGTTTAGTAGAGAAAAGTGAATTTTAGGCCTTATAGTTCTTTTTTTTAAAAGAAACAACAATCCAAATATTTAGTTGACCAAAGTTATACTTCTGATATTAATAAAAATGATGTGTAAAGATAAATGAAGCCAAAATATGAATTGTTAAAACTTTAAATGACCAAAACAATAACTTTTGCTAATTTTTACAACATTTGTAAATTTGGCAGTTCTTAGAAACAATTCCATAATATTTGTCTCCTACCCAAGTTCCATATTAACCAAAAATTTATAAAAACTAAAACACATCCATTTATTTATTCTTGTAGTCATTTAAAAATAATCTGTTAAAAGATAGACTCTAAATCATTTCATCAAAAGCACTAATAGCTTCTTGCATTATGTTAATAAACCTTATTGTGTGACAGCCAGATGCCAGTCATGAGCAGTGCCTGATTATACACCTGAATATCTTTACATTCCTTTTTAAAGGGAGAATAGAGTTGAGTGGGATCAGGAAAAATCACTGAAATAAATATTTCTGAAGACCCACGTCAAACTTAAAATTTATTTGACTATACACAGTTCTGTTAATTCTAATAATGCTGAAGAACTTATAAAATGTTTGGAAAATAAAGTAAATATGTCCAGTACTGAGTAGGAATGCTGAAAGTCTAGTCTTTTACATATTCCAGAATAATTCTAGATAGATTACTAATCTTTGGATATTACATAAAATGCATTTTAAGATGACATCATTGATAATTTTAAAGTATTAGGATAGTGCCACATACCATGCAGAACTCCGCAAACATATACACAACTTAAAGAAATAGTCAACTACAAACTGAATAACTTTTAAAATGTACTAAATATCATTCAGCAGAGCCACAAATTTATGATTATTTCTACTCTAACTAGATTTGAGAATAGTTGAGTGTACTTTCAGACATTTCATAAATTTTTTGAAAAACTCTGAAGAGTGTCATTTTTGAGGCAAATATAACTCAAATAATTTGTTTAAGTGTCAAAAACTAAAGATAACACTAGAGTGTCATTAAGTAAATAAAAACTAGCAATCATTAGAAAAATTGTCCAATCAATATTATATTCCAAATTTTATGTTTGGATTATCTGATTTGTGATATATTAGAGATAGATGATAGAAGATAGAAAAATAGAAGTAAAAGACAGACAGACAGTAAGACTATCAATGCTGTGCTTGCACAGAAAAATCATCACTCAATATAAACTCCTAGAGTCTAATCAGAGTTTATTTTAGGTGATATTGGATGGGTTTTAGTCTTTCTATAGTTTATTTTCTGAATTAGAAAATGAGATTATTGTATGCACTCTTTCTCTTTACCTACATTATTACAATATGCACAGATATAACAGAATAATAGAATTATAACCCAAAGCCATGACCAGTGTTTACCACCATGTGTGCTTATTTATCTAAAAATATGCTGTGATATTTCACCAATTTAGAGTTTGGAAGGCAGCAAACATTGTTTATATACCATGATGAGAAAAGGAAAATAGACTTAGAATCTGTGTAATCTGTTCAGATTGCCACCGAGTCCTTTCTTGGGTTATTTTTTTCACTTGGTTACACTGTACAACTTACATTAGAAAATGTAATTCTTTAATGGTAAAAAAAATGCTTGGGATTCCACAAAAACAATCTTTAAAGTGCTTTTAAGTGTTTGTGTAGTTATCTTTCAAGTTTTTCAGATAATTTACTCCAATGTGTATCCACAAAAATTTTATTCTAATATTTGTGTCTATATTTTAGAATTCTACAAGTTTAATAATAGTGCTTTTCTGATGAGAACAAAAATATTCAGATATTTCCTAATATTATTGCTGAGAGATGGCAGATGATATATTTTCATTCCATTTCTCTATTTTCCTCTTTACTAGCAATTTTCTCAAAATTATAATTTTCCATTTTATTTTGGTATAAAATTATCATTTTTGCAGAAGATGGTCAATCAAAACACTGCTATTAATTATGAAGAACATCTTTTGCTCCACAGAAATGTAATGATTTTGGTCGTAAATCAGAGGTCCACATTAATGTACATATCCTTGTTAATTATCTTCTGTTTCCTAGTTTATTGTTTTACTACTACCACAGTTTATAATTAGAGTCTATAATAAGTCATCATATTGGATAATACCCATTTTTACATTGTTTCTTTAATAATGTGTTCACTTTGTTGTGACTTTACATCTCATAAGGTTTTGAACTTTTCATTGAAGTAACATGTTTATAAATGTACAGCACAAAAATTATTCTCCAATGCAACATACCTCTCTTGTCAGCACACAGACCAGAAATAGGAACAAATATAGTACCAGTACCTCAGAACTCCCTGCATCACTCCCTTTCTTTTATTATATTCTTTTCAAAGCGTGAGAACTATTCCAACTTCAACAGTGTAGTTTACATTTGTTGGTATTTTTACTTTATGCAAGTGGAATAATTCTGTACACTTCTAGTCTGGTTTCACTCACTTCTTTTTTTTTGAGGATGAAGGAGGTAAGTGAAGTGTGGATTCTTTCCAATCTCTGGGGCTAGCTGGAGATTATGGGAAATGTCATGCAGCATGTCAATGCTGGCTTTTCATAAAAAAAGAAATGTTCAGACTGGATAACAAGTAAATCTAGTCCTACACTGTGCTCACTTTGCATCATGTGGTGGATTCTGGGGAAAAGGACAATTAACTATTGCAATTAGTAAGTGATATTCTGTGACCATCAAATGTCACTCCTCATACTCCTCACATTGCTTAAACAGATATTCTAAAAAGTGAGTCTGATATAATTGATTCATAAATTGTTAATGGAAAGCTTCAAAACACTTCTTTTGTCTGTTGTGGATAATTAGTTGGATTTTCTATTTAATTTTATTAACTTCTTTTTACTTCCACTTTCATCATTCTGTTTTCCACATCTTCCCTCTATCCCAAACCACTTTATTCTACTCACTTATTTTTTTTTAATTGCTAAGGGCCACATACTTCGTAGGCTAGCTCTCCACCACTGAACTTCCTCCCCATCTTTCCCTTTTTAATTTCTTAGTAAACATACTCAAACCATATCCTGATACTTCTCTTCTCCATGACTGCCTTCAACCTAATTTCCTATCAGTAAACTTTTTCCTGTTAAAAAACAAGAAGTGCAAGGAGAGATCAATTAAAAGAGATCTTTAGATATTTATGTATTTAGGTAATAAGACTTGCTATTCAAATTGTGGTGCTGGACTAACTGTATGAGTATTACCTGGAAATTTGTTAGCATAACAGTCTCAAATCTTGAACTAGGCCTGCTGAGTAAGAATGACGTATGACTTGCCCAGGTTATAATTATGTGTATTAAATTTCAAGGTAGACTGGTCTAGAAACTATGTTCTAGGTGAGCTAAAACTCTATACCATGTCTGATTTACTAAAATTACTTTGTAATTTTAGGACTGAACAAGATTGTTACACTGAAGTTTATAGCATTTATTAATTGAATGAATAAATGATTGAAGGAATTAATGTAGGATTTGGTGCACATTGGATTGTGCTTATGTATTTCTTGTCTTAGACTTTATAGTTTACTGAAATCCAAAATTAAAATTTAAAAGGAGTCAGATATAAAGATAATTCAAACCCTTGCCAGAGAAAGCACAAGTGTAAGTACTAATATAGTAAAAATGTTCCAGAGATTGGGAATCAAAACTTGGGTTCCTAACAATGACTAGAAATATAATATTAGACAAATATTATTTTCACTTTCTAGTGAGATTAATAATAACAGGTGTATCAATAACAGTGTTTTCCTAAGTTATCAGATGAAATATATAGTAGAAAAATGCATAAACTAAAGCTGAGCTAATGATGAATGATATTAAAGAATATATTTTTATTGATTCTTTTTAGTTATACATAACAGTAGGATTCATTTTGACATTATTATAAAAGCTGGAATATAATTTGTTCTAATTCAGACTTAGTACTTCCCTTTTCCTCTCTCCTGCCTCTCTCTATTCCCTTCCCCCACTCTACTGATCTTTCTGCTATTTACTTATAGCTTTTTTTTTTAATTAGTGTCTTGTGGATGTATAAGCTGGTGAGATTCACTTTGGTATATTTATATATTTTATATATGTCCATAGGAAAGTGAGGTCACATTGGTTCCACTGTTTTCCTATCCTTTCCTTCCTCCCTTCCCTTCATTCCCCTTTGTCTGCTCCTCTGATCTTTCTTTTTTTCTTTACTTTAATCTCTCCCATTATTTTGCATTAGCTTCTGCCTATCAGAGAAAACATTTGACTAAGCATATGTTTTTTGAAATCATTATAGATGAAAATGAAATTTGGTGCTACATTGGCCAGTAGTCTTGGCTAAAAGGGAAGACCATTGACTAAACATGCAAATTCTCATCTAATATAAATAAAAAGACAAACTTTCCCCAAATTTATGAAATTTTGTATCAACTTCATGCAAAATAACTGAATACAAGTGAATCTGAATAACATATGGAGCAACATAATACACAAAGACAAAGCAATATTGATCAAATGACAGGAGTATCTATAAAATCTGAGTACATAAAATTAGATATAAATGTAGTGAAGATATATATGTCTTTGGAAAACTAAAGTAATATGGTAAAAATGTATTATTTTATGATGATCTATATTCCTAAGGCAAGGGGCAGTATATTTCACAAAAGAAAAAAATGGAGGAATTGACTACCCTTGACTGAGAGAACACATTTTTATAACTCAATCAATTTTTTCATCCTCCACTGCTGGATAATTTATGGCAAACTTTAAATCATAATCTTGACCTATGAATGCTAACTCTTTTATGACAAAAGAGATTCTTTTCTGGGAGAGGGAAAAAACAGTCTTTTTCTTGTATGTTTACAAACATTGTCTTGAATTCTTTCCCTTCTACTTTCACAGACAATATATTTTTCTTTAATTAAATATTAAATAACAACGAAGATTTTTTTTGTAGATAGGCTCTAGGAATGAGAAAGATTTTTAATTTTTTTGTTAATTTTAATACCAACTTTATATTTTAGGAATAGTAGTAATATTGTTTACAACATTTGCTGTGCACAATTTTGCTTAATATTTTATTCATAATTTTGATCTATGAAAGTTTGTAATCTTTAGAAAATTATGTGGATATTGTCTATTTACTTTAAAAATAAAACTTACGCCCTATGTACAAATAAGAATTCAAATGTTATTCTAATCATTTTTGGCTTTTAAATTTAACTTAAAGCTAAATTTTAAAAAATTATGGATTTCGATGTGATACACAGCTATTATTTTTTCTAATTATGTGACTCCTTAGATAAGAAAAGGCTGTATCTATAAGAAATAATTGTCAAACATGGCCATAAGAAGGACTAAACTATTTAAAATTTTAAAATATTGTTCTCTCATTTCAAAAAATAAATATAAATAGACAATTTTTCCATTTGTCAATCCAGTAAGAATGTTTTTAAATTTTAAATGTCCAGTACAGAGTGAATTAATATTCACAATTTAGTGAAATGCATTAAAATGCAAATTGATACACTTCTTCTAAAAATCAAATTGATGCTACCTATCATGAACATTTTCAATAATTATATTGCTTTACTTACTATTTCCAGTTATAGGAATCCATCCAAATGCAACCATTGCATAAGTATAAAAGCACTGCACAACAAGAAAGTGAAAGTTAAATAATGTTCATCAGAGTGATTAGTTATTCAATATATAAGAAAGAGAAATCTGAGGCATTGTAACCATGTCTTGTGTAAACACAAAGAAAAATGGTTTCCATAGTCTTAGAATAAGACAGAGTTTGGGACCACATTACTATTTGGTTCATATGAAAGAACAACATGGAAAGGGAAATGGAAAGTTATGCTGAATGTAGAAGATGAAGAATCGTTATGTGATATTAAGAATTTGTATGATTTTGTAGTAGTCCAAGATGAGTATTCATATATATAGTGTATATGTGTGTGTGTGTGTGTGTATATATATATATATCTCCAAGTGCGCTCTCTCTCTCTCTCTCTCTCTCTCTCTCTCTCTATATATATATATATATATATACATAGTCTCACACACAAACATATGTTCTTACACACACATACACACGTGTGTACATGTGTACATAACTTGGAACATATATATACACACGCATATATACATATATAATATATATATATACACCTTTAATATATGTATACACTTTGACTTTTCTTAGAATTTTTCTACATTTCATCATACCAAGAAGTAGTTATAGAGAGCAAGTCTCTACTTTCAAGGTGCTCATATCCAGGGAAGGAGAAAAACTAATGAAAAGACAATGTACAAATTGCTGTATTAGAATGATTTACAGAACAAGCACTGTGTGATAAGGCAAAGAGGAAACCTAACTTGTACAGTCTAAGGTAGTTGCTTTTGGAGAAGCAGTGCTTGAATTTGAACCATGAAAACTGAGAATGTGAATGTAGAAAGGAGAGAAAAATTAGTAAAGCATATTGAAAATTGCAGTTACAATGTGCAGAGGGACCAGGGCATGGGGACAAGTGGCTTTTCTATGTACATAGACATGAAGAGTAATTTCAGCATGCTAGAATAGAAGAGTGCATGGGTCAGTGGAAGCAAGTGAGTTTGCAGAGGCAACTCAAAAGAAAATACATAATCCATTGTGTTTCTGTAAGAAGGCTGAACTTAATTTTTCAATTACTGAGGGTGCCATTAATTAGAGAACTGATATGATCAAACTTGAATTTCCAGGAGATCTTTGAGGTAATAGATTAAAGAAAGGGAGATTAGGCTGGAACAGATTGAATATCTACGATCCAGAATGCTTGAGATCCCAAGTGTTTTGGATTTTTTATCATGTTTGGATTTTTTGCATGTATATAATAAGATATTTTGGGGATGGGACCCATGTCTAAGGAAGACATTCATTTATGTTCCATATACACCTTAGAGACATTGTCTGAAAGTAATTAATGTTAGACAATATTTTCATATACCTGCATTTTGTTTGTGACTCATCACTTGTGGCATCATGTTGGCACTCAAAAATCTACAGATTTTGGAACATTTCAGTTTGGGATTTGTATTATAGATGACCAGCCTATATTAACTAAAACAGCTGGAATATTGTGATAATGAAGGACAAACTAAGACAGCAATGGTGAGGATGGGCATTGGATGGAAAGTAAAAGTCAAGAAGGCAGCAATGATATGTATTGGTATGGTACATGGAAAGTGCAAACGGCCATTTGTTTAAATATGCTGCTTTGAAAAACACTGACATGTATTACAATCAATGAACAGAAAATTACATTTTGAATCATCCACATTGGTTCTACTTGATTTCTCTAATGTAGCTATGCTTAGGCTAACCCAATGCATTGTTCCACACAACAGGATATTCCTTGAGTATACCCAGTAACTTGGTGAAAAAACAACAAAATAGCATTCTTCTCTCCAACTCAAAATCCAAAACTTTATATCCAAATAAAAATTAAAAAGCATTTATCTTCTTCATTTATCTTCTTCATAAAAAAAAATTGTTCTCAAGTGAGAGGCTTTTTTTGTTGTACATTTTCTTTGAAACATAAAAAAATAAGAGCAAGAAGTTTTCTCATGGTATATTCCAAATTTTAATAGCTTATCATGAAAGACATGAGAAGGAATGCCATTTTAATGTCTGATATTTTAAGGAGGTACCAGTAGTTCTCCAAAGTGTAGGCTAACAAACCAAACGTAAAAGAAATCAAGAAAAGACAAAGTCAAAAACACCACACTGAATGTTACAATGTTGAACAGTTTCTCCAGTTGTGGTCTCTGAACTATTACATGTGAACTTCTTTCTTCCAGCAAGTCTGTACTGTGCATCAAAAACACATCAGAACATCCTAAAAATGGATAAGAAGAAAACTTATGACCTTTACCTTATAACATTATACCTTAATCAAAAGGTATAATAAAAATTAAATGCATTGTTTAAGTGCTACCTCCTTCATTTAATATAAATTCAATCTTAAGTGTTTAAATACCTTCTCTAAGCCCCAAATCCTTCTTTTATAATATGATGAAAATAATTCATATCTCCCTTCTGATGATTTAGGATTAACTTGTAGTATATTTTGAGTATGAAAATTATATTTATAACTTGTGCACAGAGAATATGCAAACATTTATAGCTAAATGGCCATCATCACTAAGCAGGACATATACTCTCCCATGAAGTACAGTTAAAAAAATAGTCATTTGATAGTTAAGGAACCTTATCCTCCTTTTGGCATTGCAGCTAAATATAGTGTAACTTTGAACAAATAGTGTAAACTACTTTGGGTTTCAGTTTCCTGATCTGATCTCCCAAATGAGGCAGTTGAACTAAATGGCCTTATAAATACCTTTCTGACTCCGAAACTCTATGCTTCTATTATAATTTTAGAGTGGGTGCTATCAGTTTCAGTTGCTGTTTCATTTATTTTCCCTTTTGGTGGCCATATTTTATGAATAAATTTCCTTCTCATCAGTGAATTTGTGAAAATAACATTTTCGACTTAGTGCTATGTCCTATAATCTGGCCCTTTGTTTCCTTTGGTCCAGGAGTATTTCCTTCTTCCTGATGAGTGTAAGCAAGAGTTAGATGTAAAATCAGGAGAAGAGTATCACTGCTCAGCCAAAGAAAATCAAACCTATTTTTAAGTGAGTCATAGAGTTGCCTGGAAATGTGATAAGGCCAGGGCCTTGGGAAGTCACAGATGATCAAGAGATATAAAGGAAAACCAGTAAGTGCACATATCAAGAGAGCAAAGCTGTTTTACATTAATCACATTCAGTATAGTTTTGGAGAAAAGACTCTGACGTTTTTCTGGGAGATAAGGCCTCCCAGTTCCCATTTCCATATCTACTTTACTGGTAACCCCCAAATTCCTAGAAGTGCAGAATGTGATCTTTAAATACTATTTAACTGAAGTTATTACAGGAAATATATATGTATATATTTATGTTATATGTAACTTTGTTTTGTGCATATATATATCTTTGTTTTATATATAACTGTTTTATATATGTGTATAGCTACACACAAACACACACATATAAAACTTAAGACTTCTTTTATATCTATATATAACAGTGTTAACAGTGATTATCTTGTCCTTCAAATGAGATCTTATAGAGTTTTATATTTAAAAATTAACTTACCTTGTTTTGGGGATAGACCACTTTTCAATGTGTGTGTGAGTGTGGGTGTATATGTGTGCACACCTGCACACCCACATGATTCTCATGCAGTGAATACTCACAGTGTTTTAAAATAGAGTGAAAGCAATTTAATTAATCTTTTTTATTTTAAAAATATGAATAGGAAAATGTGACATTATTCTGACTGTAAAGAGAATTATATTTATCTTCCAACTATAAGACTAAGTGAAATTTAGCATGTCGTTTTTCAACACAAAAATAGTCTACTTGTGAGATTTTGTAACCTGTAGGTTTACATAGTCCCTCGTAAGTGCTGACATTGGTGTTGCTGCTGCTGTTTTGATTTTGTTTTATTTTACTTTCATGAGGGAAAATCTATATTTGGATACTCAATAATTTGAAATTGCAGTACTGGCTGATCAGTTTTGGATTCCATGTTTTTGATTCAAAGTCTGTTTCAATCCCAACTCTAAAGATTTGTAAATTGAAGAGGTTTTCTTCCTCATTAATGAAATGTGACTACTAATAATTATGTATATATATTTCATAATAATTATATATATATATATTCCTTAAAATTTGAATAACTCAGACGTGTGTAGTATCTGGCACAAGGTAGTGATTAAGTGATAATCCTCATGCTTACTAAATTATACAAATGATAAGAATAAGCAGCGTAGTCTAGTCAAAAACGTGACCATGTAGAGATTTGACATTAAATTTTGTACTAGGATTCATAAGTTGTTTGGGAAAAAGTTCAAAATTATCTTATAATTACTTTTTGAGTAGTGCTATCACATTTTACATAAGTGTATTGCCTCTACATAGGGTAATTAAAAAATTAAAAATAATTTAATTGAAGTTTTAAAGTAGAATCAAAAGTTTTATTAATTCATTGTTACATTGATTCAACAAGTATTTCATTCATTCAATGAATAGGTATGAACAGCCAGCAGGGAGACAACTTCTGAACAACTTCAGTAGGTAATAGGGATATAAAGGTAAATTATATGTTCTGTGTAGTTGTAGTTTGTAGCTTGAAGGAGGAAACAGACATGTAAAGAATAGCAACATAGTATAATGACAACAGTAATAGAAATAGGAGAAAACATTGTTGGCAGTGATACAGAAGGAATTCATTATAAGGTTAAATTAAACTAGGTGCTAAGGTAGTTCTATTAGGGAATGGAAAAGTCGTTCCCTTTTAAGAATGTATTGCATTTATGTTGGTCTTTGCCTTCATTCTTTTTTTTTTTCTTGGTACCAGGGATTGAACTCAGGAGTACTCACCCAAAATTATAAATTTTGCAGTGTTGTGTTACCCTCTGGTCCTGGGGCCTGCATGTTTCCGTGACCTGGTTTAGAGCATCCGTAGTGATGCTGAAAGATTAAGAGACCAAATTACTGTGAATAGATTCCCAACTCACATACCCACACGCATAAAGAAACACAGGGTAATTCCAAATGTGGTTATGTTTAACTCTTATTTATTTATTTATTTATTTATTTATTCTACTTAGGTATACATAATAGCAGAATGCATTTTGATTCATTGTACACAGATGGAGTATAACTTTTCATTTCTATGTACTTGATGTGGAATCACATCACATATGTAGTCATACATGAAGCTAGGGCTATGATGTCCATCTTTTTCTACCATCTTTACTGTCCCCATGTCCCCTCTTCACTCCCTCCGCTTTGACCAAAGTTCCTCCATTCTTCCCGTGTCCCCTCCCCCATTATACATCAGCATCCGCTTATCAGAGAGAACATTTGGCATTTGGTCTTTTGGGATTGGCTTACTTCACTTAGCATGATAATCTCCAACTCCATTTATCTGCAAATGCCATAATTTTATTTTCTTTTATTGCTAAGTAATATTCCATTTTGTGTGTACACCACAGTTTCTTTATCCATTCATCTATCAAAGGGCATCTAGGTTGGTTCCACAGTTTAGCTATTGTGAATTGAGCTGCTATAAACATTGAAGTGGCTGCATCACTGTAGTATGCTCTTTTTAAGTCTTTTGGGTATAGATCAAGGGATAGCTGGGTCAAATGGTGGTTCCATTACAAGTTTTCTAAGGAATCTCCATATTGCTTTCCGGATTGCTTGTACCAATTTGCAGTCCAACCAGCAATGTATGAGCATGCCTTTTCCCTCACAAACTCACCAACACTTACTGTTGCTTGTATTTTGTCTAACTGCCATTCAGACTGGAATGAGATGAAATCTTAGAGTAGTTTTGATTTGCATTTCTCTAATTGCTAGAGATGTTGAATGTTTTTTCATATGTCTGCTGATTGATTGTATATCTTCTGAGAAGTGTCTGTTCAGCTCCTTAGCCCATTTATTGATTGGATTGTTTATTGTTTTGGTGTTAAGTTTTTTGAGTTCTTTATATATCCTGGAGATCAGTGCTCCATCTAATGTGCATGTGGCAAAAATTTGTTCCCAGAATGTAGGCTCTCTGTTCACTTCATTGATTGTTTCTTTTGCTGAGAAGAAGCTTTTTAGTTTGAATCCATCCCATTTATTGATTCTTGATTTTACTTCTTGTGCTATAGGAATCTTGTTAAGTAAGTATAGTCCTAATATGACACGATGAAGATTTGGGCCTACTTTTTCTTCTATTGGTTGTAGGGTCTCTGGTCTAATTCCAAGGTCCTTGATTCACTTTGAGTTGAATTTTGTTCATGGTGAGACATAGAGGTTTATTTTCATTTTGCTGCATATGGATTTCCAGTTTTCCCAGCACCATTTGTTGAAGAGGCTATCTTTTCTCCAATGTACATGTTTGGCACCTTTGTCTAGTATAAGATAACTGCATTTAAGTGGGTTTGTCTCTGTGTCTTCTATTGTGTACCATTGGTCTACATGCTTATTTTGGTGCCAGTACCATGCCATTTTTGTTAGTATAGCTTTGTAATATAGTTTAAGGTCTAGTATTGTAATGCCTCCTGCTTCACTGTTCTTGCTAAGGATTGCTTTGGATATTCTGGGTCTCTTATTCTTCCAAGTGAATTTCATGATTACCTTCTCTATTTCTATAAGGAATGACGTTGGTATTTTAATTGGAATCACATTGAATCTATATAGCGCTTTGGTTACTATGGCCATTTTAACAATATTGATTCTGCCTATCCAAGAGCATGGGAAATTTTTTCATCTCTAAGGTCTTGTACATTTTCTTTCTTCAGCATCCTGTAGTTTTCATTGTAGAGGTCTTTCACCTTTTTGTTAAATTGATTCCCAAATATTTTATTTTTTTTGAGGCTATTGTGAATGGGTTAGTTTTCCTAATTTCTCTTTCAGAGGATTATCACTGATGTATAGAAATGCAATTGATTGTAAATCCTGCTACTTTTCTGAATTCATTCATTAATTCTAGAACTTTTCTGGTGGAATTTTTTGGATCCTCTAAGTATAGAAACATGTCGTCTGCAAATAATGATAGTTGAGTTCTTGTTTTCCATTCATATCCCTTGACTTTCTTACATCTGCCTAATTGCTCTGCCTAGTGTTGCAAGGTCTATGTTGAATAGCAGTGGTGAAAGAGGGTATCCTTGTCTTGTTCCCATATTTAGAGGTAATGCTTCCAATTTTTCTCCAATTAGGTTGATGTTGGCCTTGGGTTTAGCATAGATAGCTTTTACAAAGTTGAGCTATGTTCCTACTATCCCTAGTTTTTCTAGTGTTTTGAACATAAAAGGGTGTTGTATTTTGTCAAATGCCTTCTCTGCATCAATTGATAAAATCCTATGACTCTTATCTTTAAGTCTATTGATGTGATGCATTACGTTAATTGATTTCCGTGTGTTGAACCAACCTTGCATCCCTGGAATGAACACCACTTGATCATGGTGCACTATTTTTTTAATATGTTTTTGTATGCGATTTGCCAGAATTTTATTGAGAATTTTTGCATCTGTGTTCATCAGGGATATTGGTCTGAAGTTTTCTTTCTTTGATGTGTCTCTGTCTGGTTTTGTTATCAGGGTGATACTTGCCTCATAGAATGAGTTTGGAAGGGTTCCCTTCTTTTCTATTGCATGAAATAGTTTGAGGAGTATTGATATTAATTCTTCTTTGAAGGTGTTGTAGAACTCAGCTAAGAATCCATTGGTCCTTGGTTTTTTTTTTTTTTTTTGGTTGGTAGGCTTTTTATGG
>PVHX01016946.1:0-35163 GCA_004024805.1 Geosciurus inauris | reverse complement strand
GTACTGGGGATTGAACTCAGGGGCACTCGACCACTGAGCCACATCCCAGCCCTATTTTGTGTTTTATGTAGAGACAGGGTCTCACTGAGTTGCTTAGCACCTTGGCTTTGCTGAGGCTGGCTTTGAACTCGCGATTCTCCTGTCTCAGCCTCCCAAAGTGCTGGGATTACAGACGTGTGCCACTGCGCCCGCCTTCAGTGTATTTTTTGTAAGTCATTTAGGGAAGATAAAAGTGCTTTAAGGGGGCTGTGGCTGTGGCTCAGTGGTAGAGCGCTTGCCTCATATGCATGAGGCACTGGGTTCGATCCTCAGCACCACATATAAATAAACAAAATAAAGATATTGTGTCCATCTACAACTAAAAATAATTTTTAAAAAGTGCTTTAAGGAATGCAGGTGCCATGGTTTCTCACATGTCGGAAACTTAGTCCCCAATGCAGCAGTGCTGAGCCGAAGACCTGAAGGAGAAAGGAGCAGCAGGTGCGCTGGAGCTGCATGGCCTTCTCTGGCTCCCGCTCCTCTATGTCAGTGCAACAGTAAGGCCCTGGCCAGATGTAGCCCCGAGGTCTCAGATACCCAGCCTTCAGAACCACAAGCCAAATCAATCTCTGCTGCGTATAAACCGCCAAGACTACATTCTGGTACAGCAGCCACAAGGGCACTGGACAGCAGACCTACATTTAATTCCTCAATCATTTTTCTAAGAGCATTTCTAAAGGCCAGTGGGAAGAGTTCTGCATGCACATGTGAACCACTGACCTTCGCCAGACTAAAAAGCCAACTGCAAACCTCCACTTAAACATTCTTATGTTTGTGCCCATGACTGCCACAGGCGGTGGAAGGGCTTTGAGGAATGGACAGAACTCCATCACCAAGGACTTCATGTCCTCTGCATCTCCACGCAGGGGGACCTTCCTCACAGGACAGAAAGCTCCAGTCGCTGCTGTGGCAAGTACTGCAAGATGTACAGCTGAAGAAACACACTTTATTGGAGCCCAGGAGTTCTCCAGGTAAAGAACTGGCCCAGGCTGTGTTTCTCTACATGTGTCCACTGAGGTCACTTGTGGTATTCAGTTGGCGCTGGAGTTGGCCTGGGGACCATGTGGCCAGATTCCCCTGTCTGGTCCTTGGTGGGGAAGGCAGGAGGCTGGGCCTCCTCTGTAGGACCTCTTCCAGGAACAAGGCGCATCCCCAGAGGACCAGGCAGCAGCGTCATAAGTCATGCTGGCCCACCTGTCATCTCTTGGTTACAGACAGGCCATGAGGCCAACTGCAATAGAAGGGACAGGACTAGAAGCCACTTAGAAAAGCCACCACTTAGAAGACACCTCTTGCTGGGGCAGTGCAAGGCCACACTGGATGGGAGACGCTGTTGTGAGCCACTTTGGAAAATACAGTCTACTCTCTGGCCACACCCCATGCACTTGCCCAAGACCCCCAGGCCTCGCCCCTTCAGCATCCCCTCCAGGACTCTGTCAGGATCCTGCATAACGAGGCACCTTGGCGTGGTGCCTCAGGATCAGCTGCTCAGGGACGTTTCCTTCTCAGCTCAAAGGGTTGTGACCTAGAGGGGCCAGGGCCCTGACCCCATCCTCTTCACCCAACTCCCAGTGGTGGGACAGGGACCAGGTGTCACAGTAGACAGTCCCACATGAAGGGGTACCGTGGGAGGCAGGAAATGGGCACTATCCACAGCAATCCTGAGACCCAGCCCAACACAGGACACATTGCTCCCGATGGCCCCCGTGGCTGCAACTCTGGCTTGTGGGCCTTTATTCCCTTTTGAGTCAGAGGCCTCTGCGGCACTATTTCAGGCTTGCTTGGTCCACGCTGGTGTTTACTCTGATGGTATGATTCTTCTGATGACTTGCAGCTTTCCATGAATGTTACTGATGTTCACTTCATCAGACAAAATCCACACCCCGATTCTCTTTTAAACAGACTCTTTTCTATCTTGGGCTCCTTTTGAGAGACTGTTGTGAAGCAATGCTCTTAAGATTCTTGGAAGGGCTAATTAATGAGGGCCTGAGAAGACCTTCACAGAGGCCTCTGCTCACTGAAAGGTCTGGGAGACATCAAGTCCAATCTGAACACAGGAGTTTTACAGCCCAGCCCATTTTACAGAGCAGGTCTTCCTGATGGCGCCCTGGATTCCATCTTTGCCCTGGGCTTTTCTTTGAAAATCTTCTGCTGGAGAACCTGGTGGTGCAGGTATTGAGAGTATGAAAACAAAAACCTGGGCCTCAGACCCTAAACTCAAATCACACCCAGAGACTTTTGCCACTTTTCTAGGTTTAAACACACCCCTTGGCCAGCCTGGACTCGAGGGGCCTGCCCTTGCCACAGGTGACTGGAGTGGGATGGCCCTTGCAACCTCCCCAGGATGGCCCATTGGCCACAAAATACTTGCACTGCTCGACCATTTTTGCCCTCTGGCAGGACCCTCAGAGCCTCGCCCACACCTGGGTTAAACCAGGCCTGGCAGCAGCTGAGGCTCCTTGGTAGCACCTCCTCTTGCTCCAGAGATTTGGGAGCTAACAGAATACACTGTGCCCCTCCACAGCCCCTGGAGAGCACACGCAGTGCTGCCACTCAAAATGGGGAGGAAAGAGCACAAGGTAGTCACACTCGAAGACTCAAAGTCGGCAGGGCAGACACTCCGAGGTTCCTCCAGCCTTGGTGCAAGAAACCCTCTGATCCACTCTGAAGGGCTCTGCATCCATTGTTGTTGGTTGCCCCCAGGAGCCCATCTTGCTGGAGACCACCTCCCCATGAGAGGCCTCTGCATTTGCAGCTTCCACAGCATTCTTTCCTGCAGGAGGTTTACAGGGTTACAAGAGGCCCCTGTTCAATTTCAGCTGTCTCAGTCTAGTGGCAGCAAGGCAGTGCTCTTGTCAGCATGCATTTCTTAATAATGTTACTATGTAGGGCCCCATTGTAGAAAGAGACCACTGTCTGTGGATGGACCACGATCTTGAAGTAGAACAGAAGAGGCTGGACACCTGAGGAATTTTCAGGAAGTAGAGTTATTCACTGCAGGGTTCAGAGGTGTCTCTCACCTAAGAATTCTTCCTCTAAACAATGAGTACAGACATTCTTTGAACTTATATGGGCGGGGAGGTTAGGAGGTTCATATGACAAGCCTGTTTCCTTCCATCCTCTAGGCAGATTGGGGTTTCACAGGTTTTTCCTGCAAATCTGGCATTTATAACAAAGGGGAAGCTACGAACCACAATGTCTTCTGCAGATTGTTGCTGATAGCTGATGTCCTGTGCAAAAAGTTCTCTGATAAGAAGAGGGACTTATATGCCACAGATATGGTAAGGATCTTCTGGGTGGGGATCTCTGGCCTGCTTCAACCTGTGTGGATAGGCCACAATTTCTGCCCATGCTCCTGTTGATTGACATTTGAATATTACTAGCCTTTTGCTATTATAACTAAAACTCCCAAGAACATCTCAGACAAGGCTGTTTTGGATGTACGCTCTTATTTCTCTTGGAAAAAATACCTTGGGTTTATTTTCTGGGCCACAGGGTAGTATCATGGACTGACTTATGCCCCCACAATCATCCATTGAAGCCAATCCCTATGTAACTGTATCTGAGGTCTTAAGGAGGTAAACGAGGTTCAGTGAAGTCATGAGACGGACCACCTGCCAGAGTGCTGTGTGCACAAAAAGGCCAGGGACGCACCTCCAGAAGCCTGTTTGCCAGCGCTCTGATCATGTACTTCCAGCCTCCAGAACTGAGCAAATGTCTGTTTAAGTCACCCAGTCTGTGCCACTTGGTTATCGCAGCCCGAGCAGACCGGTTGTTGGAAGAACCGGTAGCTGGTTTTCAACTTCGAGTCCTCAGGGGTCCTTGCTATGGGGATGCTCCCAGTGTGGCTACGGTTTTCATCAAAGCCGACCAGAGTCTTGTGCCACGAACCTGACATCCACCCCGGGGGCGCTTCCTATGCCTGCCACCGCTCAAACCCCGCCAGGCCTCTCCCTGTCCCTGTCCCTCTCCGCAGGGACCCGGGCTGCACCGATGCCCAGTAGGAACCCCGGCCGCTCTGTCTCTACCCCCCCACAAGGACTCTCGGCCGCTGCCTATCCCCATCCCCAGCAGGACGCCAGTCCGGACCCCGGGTCGCTCCCCGCTCGCTGCAAGCCCCGCTGCCCAGCTCAAGCCAGCGCCCACCTCAGGCCGCTGGAGGTGAAGCTGTGAAGCACGCCTGCGCAGACCACAGGGCCCTGGGCGGGGCCTCCTTTTCACCGGCTTCTGCGTACTGCGCCTGCGCGGGCCCTGGGCAGTTCGGCTTCCCGAGACTGCGGAACACATGTGGACTGCGCCTGCGCGGGAGGCTGGGCCCGGGGTGGGCCGGGCTTCAGGGCCAGCCCTCACACACTGCGTCTGCGCGAGTCGAGGGCGGCGGCCCAGGCTCCTGGTAGGGATCGTCTGCCCCTCTGCGGCGTAGGTGCAGAACTCAGCGGAGAAACGCGGCCGAGGTAGGTTTTCAGATGGGCAGTTCAGGCACCTGGATCGCAGGCGCGACAGGACATAGTGGGTGAGAGGCTCTCGTCATGCGAGTATGTCGCTGGTGGACCGAGCCCGCTGCCCCCTCCGAGACTTCGACCGCCCTCCCATGGTCTGCGCCGCGCGCTGGCCTCTGACCGCTAGCTGGGGCCCGCCCCGCCCCCATCCAGCCACACCCCTTCCCACATGCCCCACCTCCCGGGCCCGCGCCCCCAGGGCCACGCCCGCCCGTGTCCCGCCTTCGTGGGCCACGCCCATCTCCCTAGCTCCACTGTTCTTTCCAAAGGACGACCTTTCTTCTCAGTGGCAATCCTTCGAGTGCTATGCCCCTCCAAGGCCACACCCTCAGGGCCACGCCTTTCTCAGCGCCACGCCCTCCGGGCACACCCACCTAACGTTATCCCACCTGGCCCAGGTCTCCCGACTCCTCCCTGCATCCCTATAGGGACACACCCACCCGTGGCTTGTCTTTCCCAGCACCAGGCCCTCCAGGGCCACGGCCTTCCAGCACCTCACCCTCCAGGGCATGCCCCCGCAGCGCCAGGCCCTACGTGGCCACGCCCTTCCCAGCACCACGCCCTCCAGGGCATGCCCACCCAGCGCCAGGCCCTCCGTGGCCACGCCCTTCCCAGCACCACGCCCTCCAGGGCATGCCCACCAGCGCCAGGCTCCAGGGCCACGCCCTTCCCAGCACCACGCCCTCCAGGGCATGCCCACCAGCGCCAGGCTCCAGGGCAACGCCCTTGCCAGCACCACGCCCTCCAGGGCATGCCCACCCAGCGCCAGGCCCTCCGTGGCCACGCCCTTCCCAGCTCCACGCCCTCCGGGGCATGCCTACGCAGCGCCAGGCTCCAGGGCCACGCCCTTCCAGCGCCAGGCCCTCCATGGCCACGCCCTTCCCAGCACCCCACCCTCCAGGGAATGCCCACCCAGCACCACGCCCTTCCAGCAGCACGCCCTCCATGGCCACCAAACACCAGGCTCTCCATGGCCACGCCCTTCCAGCACCATGCCCTTCAGAGAGTGCCACCCAACACCACCCCGCTAGGGCCACGCCCTATAGACCGCAGATGTGCAGCTAGGCCACGCCCATTCTGGGCGCTTCGCCCTCCTCCAACCGGCTCGGCCTGGGTTCTTCTCCTCAACCTTCCTAGTAGCCGCCCCCTCCCACCTTGGCCCAGGCTTTCTTATGTAAATTAGTGAGTGTTTGTAATTAAAAATCTTGGAAAAGTAAGTTTAGAAGTGAAGCTGCCTTTTAAACGAAGAATGGTTGTCATTGCAAAGAGTTCCACCTAGTGTGGTGGTGCAGCTTGCGAGTTGGGGAGGAGTCAGTCCGTGAGGCGTGGGCGGTGCAAGCAGGTGCAGGCAGGTGACCACCCGTGCCCGCAGGTGCCCCGGGATCTCCAGGAAGCCAGTGTCTCGACCAGTGCTAGTCAGCAGGGAAGCAGAGGCGCTGACAGGTTCCCGAAAGATAGCCCCTGGCTCTGGAGTGTTCAATGTCACTGCTCTGAGTGTCTCTGAGGAGTTGTGAGGCATCTCCCATCTCGTTTCTGTGCCTTCTTCCCCTGCGCATGCCGTAGTTTCTCTTTGGTGGAGTAAGTTGTTGTGGGCTACGCTGCTAACAAGCTCTTGTGTTTCTTTTTCTAAAAGTAGGAGTGCAGGGGCTATGAAGTAAGGAGGCAGCAGTTATGCGGCTGAGCCTAGCAGAGCTATGGCGACCCCAGGCGACTGCCCCAGGCGCGAATCGGAGGTAACTTATGTTCTGTGGGTGGGAGCGTGTTTGTGACCAGTGTGCACACTGTTGAGGACCTAGCCAGGCTCAGTGTGAGAGCCCTCCTTGTCCCTCGCAGGTCCGGGCAGGAAATGCAGAGCTGGTAAGCCACAGAGCACCTTCTAGGGAGACAATCGGGATGCCCCGAGATAAAAGTCACCCAGGTCCTGGGCAGGTGCCCCAGATGGCTCCAGGCTGCTCCTGCAGTGGCAAGCCTGGGCCTGGGCTCCATGCATTGGAAAGGACTCCTATCTTGCTGGCCTTTTGCCTAGGGTCCATGTAGAGTTTATTCAAGTTAGTGGTAAGAAATGTCACCTTAAATTTTAAGAAATGTTGAATATGTTCAAGTAACCAAGTGGATGCTCTAATAAACAATGCTTTAAAAATTAAACATTTCCATGTCTGTGATGTCAATTTAGCATTTTCTTTTATTCTAATGATCTACCTTTTCCCTGCTTTCAATGGGCTTCTATATATAGGGCTTTTATCTAGAGTTGGCATATTTGATTAGTCTTATTTCTTTTTTTTTTTTTAAATATTTTTATTTATTTATTTTTTAGTTTTAGGTGGACAGAATATCTTTGTTTTTATGTGGTGCTGAGGATCGAACCCAGTGCCTCACGCGTGCTAGGCGAGCACGCTACCACTGCGCCACAATCCCAGCCCCATAGTCTTATTTCTTTTAGTTAATCATCAAATGTTTTAATTCCATGGACATCCTGTTTTTCTTTTGAGGAATTTTAATATTGGGACATTTAGAGAATGATACTGCAAACATCAGGTACACATTTGTGTAGACTTGAAAACTTGTTAATGTTTTGTTACATTAATATTTGCCTCAGAACACACACACACACACACACACACAAAGTAACAATCCCATAGTTACGAGTTTGTTCCCCAAGCCCAGACATCTTCCTCTTCCTCTTCCTCCAGAGGCGGAGCTGCTGTGGATTATGACTTGATGTCACGCTTCTGCACCGCTTCATACTTTTATGCTTGGCAGACATTCTTGAACAACATGTGATATTTGTGTGTGCGTTTTGAAGTTTAAACGAGAGGTGTCCACTCCATGTCCCTTGTCGTTGATGTGGCACCACTGTGGAAAACTCACCTGTGCGTGGTGTGCAGTGCTGGCTCAGTCCTGCTGCCTGTGCCCCGCCTGAAGCAGCGCACGCAGCGTTTGTGTGTCGCCCCACCACTGTGGAGGGTTGTGCACTGTGGTGTGTGCTGCTCTCGGGTTGGGCTTCAGTGCTTCCAGTTTTCTTCACACCAGGCTGTGGTGAGCCTTAGCTGCCCCTGTGCTCCATGCCTGGCAGGAGGGGGGCAGCTGTGCTCAGCAGTCCAGGCCTTCCAGGGCCCAGAGTGTCGACCTCTTCGATTTGGTCAGTGTGATGGGGTAGAAATGGTTTCTTTTCACTTTCTGGTTACTTGAGAATCGTGGTAGCAGTTTAGTAATTCTGTTAATGCCACCCTCCCTCATAGAAGAGATGCCTGATATGGTAATTTGTACTTTATCTCTTTTTTCCCTTAGTTAGCCTCTCTAGGGTTTTGTCAATTTTATCTTTCCAAAAACCAATCTTGTCTCTGTTGCATTTCTCTATTCTTCTGTTTTCTTTTTGGTTGAGTTCTATTTTTATCTGTATTTCTTTCATTCTGTTCTTTTTGGGTTTTTTTGTAGCATCCTGTGGACCCTGGGTCATTGATTTTAAGCCTGTTTTCTTTAATATATACCTTAAGTTTTTTTAATTAAAAAATGTTTTTTAGTTGTCAATGGATGTTTTTATTTTATGTATTTATTTATATGTGGTGCTGAGAATTGAACCCAGTGCCTCACACATGCCTGGCAAGCACTCTACCACTGAGCCACAACCCCAGCCGAAGTTTTTAATCTTAGTTTTAATTTTTGTAGTGTGAGGATGGAGCCTAGGGCCATTCTACCACTGAGCCACACAACAGCATTTTTTTTTTGTTTTTTTTGGTACTAGGGATTGACCTCAGGGGAAGTTGACCACTGAGCCACACCCTCAGCCCTATTTTGTGTTTTATGTAGAGACAGGGTCTCACTGAGTTGCTTAGCACCTTGCCATTGCTGAGGCTGGCTTTGGACACCTGATTCTTCTGTCTCAGCTTCCCAAAGTGCTGGGATTTCAGGCATGCGCCACCATGCCCAGCTCATATCCCAGCACTTTTTGCTTTTTATTTTGAGACAAGGTCTTGCTGAGCTGCTCAAGCTGGCCTTGAACTTGCAATCCTCCTGCCTTAGCCTTCTGAGTCATGGGTTATGGCATGTGCCACTGTCTCAGCTAATTTGTGTCTTTATTTTTTATATTTTTATTTTTTTGGGTACCAGGGATTGAACTCAGGGCACTCAACCTCCAAGCCACATCCCCAGCCCTATTTTCTATTTCATTTAGAGATAGAATTCACTGAGTTGCTTAGCACTTTGCTTTTGCTGAGGCTGGCTTTGAACTTGTGATCCTCCTGCCTCAGCCTCCTGAGCTGCAGGGATTGCAGGCATGGGCCACCATGCCCAGCTAATTTATGCCTTTAAAGCTGAAACTTTCCCTCTACTTACTGCTTTATCATGGACCTCACACAAATAAAAATGCAGTGTATTTTCATCATTTTTCAGTTAGAGTGTTTAAAAATATGCCACAATGGAAATTAGAAAATTTCTGGACTTTTTGGACAGTTCTTGCTTGATTTTCAAGCCTTTAGAAATTTTTCTTAACTTTTTAAAAAAAATTTTTAGTTGTAGATGGACACAATATCTTTATTTTATTTATTTATTTTTATGTGGTGCTGAGAATCGAACCCAGTGCCTCACACATGTGAGGTGATTGCTCTACCACTGAGCTGCAATCCTGGCCTTTCGTATCATTTTATTACTTAATTTTGGTTTGATTACACTCAGTCAAAGAACATAATGAACTATAATTTTAGTCCTTTGAAATGTATTCTGACCTGCTCTGTGTTGGTGACTATTCCCTGCAGAGACTATATTCTGCAGCTACTGGTGCAGCATCCTATAAATGCCATTAAGGTCAGAGGGGTTATCAGCGATGGTGGAATCTGTGTCTTAGCTGGACCTGGTGGCACGTGCCTGCAGTTCCTGGTGGGAGAGCCAGGTGGAAGGATCACTTGGGCCCAGGAGTTCCAGACCAGCCTAGGCAACAGAACTGCCTTAGAGAAACAAAAAAAATGAGAACAAATCAACACGGACAACAAAGCCAGTCCCTTTTTGGTTTTTGGTTTTTGTCCACTGTTCTGTCGGTTACTGAAGGAGGTCCCCACTATGGCTGTAGATGTGTGTGTTTTTCTTGTTGCTTGTGCCAGTAAGTCCTGTTACTGGAGGTGTGGTTTTAGGAGAGATTAGTTGGCCTCTGATGTTTTTGATGGAGTTTCTTTTCATTGTTTCCAGTACCTGGGCCCTTTGCCCTTGCTGGTGCGGCTGGAGGGCGGTCCTGCGGGGGTGCACAGGGTGGAGTGTACCCCTGCAGGACTTGCCTCCCCAGCTGGTCTTAGGTCCTCAGGGTGAAGTGTTTCCCTTGCAAAGAGCTGTTCAGTTCTTTTTTTCCTGTGAGACAATTTCTGCCCTTGAACTGGAGTGTTGTAGTCTTTGCCATTTAACATGATGACTGATGGGATCTGGCATGACGTCTCAGTTTCCTATTCATCACGCTCCTTCTTGGTACATTGCTGCAGCCCTGCTCCCTCTTGGACTAGTGCTTTGGACAGTTCCTCCTCTTTCCCTTATTGGCCCGTCAGCTGTACCTTTCCTGTTGTTTAGTGGCTTCCCAGGAATCAGTGACACGGAATCTTTATAACTGTTCTCATCTTTCCCACGTCACAGTAGAGTCTCACGAGTCCCATTCCCACCCCCACATTTCAGTTCTGCCTGTCATAAGCCCTAGAGTAGATGCCTGCTGCCTGGTGCTCTGGAGGCCTGTCCTGTAGTCTGAGGAGGGGTCTCTCAATTGCCAGGAGGTGCTTCTTGGAGGCCTTTGTTTTTTATTCAGTGCCCACGGAAGCTCATTTCCCTTGTTTTTGCAGTTAGTAGTTTGGGCTCTTTGTGTTGAATTTCAGAATTAAGTCAGTCTTAGTTTATGTTTTGCTTTCTTTTCTTTTCTTTGGTACCAGGGATTGGTTGAACCCAGAGGTGCTTACACTGAGTCACATCCCCAGCCCTTTTTTATTTTTTATTTTGAGATAGGGTCTGGATGAGTTGCTGAGCCTGGCTTTGAACTCATGATCCTCCTGCCTCAGCTTCCTGAGCCAGTGGGGTTATAAGCATGGGCCACCATGCCTGGCTTGCTTTCACTTTTTAAAGAATACTTCTGCTTGAAGTAGTTTCAGGTTCTGCTGTTTCCTGCTGTGCTTTGAAGGCGTACTCACTGTCACCTGGACTCTGGTGAGCAGACAGCAATATCCTGCTGTTCTGCCAAGAGTGAGGGACTCTGACTGGCTGCATTTAGGACTCTGATTTGGGGCTGTTAGCCATTTTCTTTTTGTTGGTTCTGGCTGGGGTTACCTGAACCTGTTGAATCTGAGTTGATGTTTTTGCTAATTCTAGAAAAGGCCTCAGCTGCTCCCAGGTGTCTCTCCTGCTTCTCTCCTCTAGGGACTCAGCATGGAACGCACGTCTCATGCTCTGCTCTCATTCTTTTTGTTCCTTTTCCTTTTTGTGCTTCAGTGTGGATAGTTTCTACTAACCTGACTCCAAGTTTACTGATGAGAAACAAAATAACTGGAAAAATAATATATTTGGAGAAACATTTGCTTAAGATTGCAGATAAGATCTACATTATTACAAGGAGTTCTTCCACTCTGATAAACAGGACAATAGCCAGAAAAAAATAATGGGCGAAATAAAAAAGAGGCCTTTTCAGAAAGAGCAGACGGAGTCACGGAGAGCAGACTGAAGTCCTGCCAGTTTCTGGCAGTGCAGGGGGTTGCTGCCACCTGCGGGCCTCCAGGCGGAGCCTGGGGTCCCTGCTGCCCCGTGGGAACAGAATGCAGCAGAGCTGCAGGTTGTTGACGTGGTAGGAAGGATGCAAAATCAGTAGGGGTGACTGAAGAGTAAAGCAGGATGGTATTCTGTAGAATATTGTATAGCCATTGAAAATATTAGAATTTTCCACAAGGTATTGTGTAAGAAAAGCAAAACGCCAAGAAAAAAATTCTTTACTAGAGAAGTGATGTCGAGAGGAAGAAAAGGCACCGCGTGTGTGTGGCGTGGCTTGGGACACGTGGAGGGCGCAGGGCTGTGTGCACGGTGGGGGGAGCACCACGGAGGTGGTGAGGAGCGGGAGCAGGGCGCGGTGGAGCCGCGGCAGAACCAGAGCTGCAAGTGGGCCAGAGAGTAGACGGGGTGCCTGGAGGTCGCCGACCAGCTGCAGGGCGAGTGGGAGGAGCAGACGTGGTTTCAGCTGTGTGGGCTGCTCCTGTGATCCCTGCCACTTGGGAGGCGGAGGCCGCAGGATGCAAGTTCCAGCCAGCCTGGGCACCCAGGCTTATCTCAGTGGAAAGGGGTGCAGCTCAGTGGTCGAGTGCCCCTCGGATCCCCAGGACTGAAAAAAAAGAAGTGTTTTACCCATAAAATTAACAGATTTAAATGATCAGTATCCATTGTTGAGGAGGATGTAGGAAAATGGGTAGTTCACACCTGGACCAGACCCACTCCCGGGGGCTGCCAAGAGGGAGGCATTAGGTGGTGACTTACAAGTCATGGATGTACCATCTTGTCCGACAGTTTCACACTCAGGAATTGTCCTGAGGGGGTGACCAGCCACACGCAGAATGGTTTGTTCAAGAAAGTTCACCTTGACAATTCACAATAGCAAAAGATGAAATCACTCCAAATGTCCTAAAACTAGGAGACTGCTTAAGTCGGGAGAGTTCATGGACGGGAACACCATACAGGTATGAAAAGCTTGTTTAGAGGCAGTTGAACAATGAGAAACCTTCAGAATCAGGAAGTGAAAAGCAGGTTGTGGGGCGGCAGCATCTGGTCTGTAGGCATGGTGGGGCGCGTTTTCCCAAGCCCAGAGGATAAATGCGCTGTGTTAACCAGGGTCTCTGGTGCAAAAGTAAGGCTCCTGGGCATTGTAATTTTCTTTTGTGTTTTGTACGTTTCCTAAGTGAGCTAAACTCGAGTTTGGAAGGTTGGTTAGAGACGAGTGTACGCCGGACCAGGACATGAGGCTTGAGGCCCCAAGCATGTCTGCTAGGCACGCTGACTCTTGGAAGGTGGCACCGCGGCAGGGGCTCCCTGAGGTCTCAGCTGCTGTCTCCCATCTGGGCCGCCGGGCTCCACTGATGCAGACAGGTTTATATGGGCTTGCCAGCACCTTCTGTGGACCCCCAGCTCCGTCCTCAGGTCCGGAGGTCCCCGAGCCAACACCCACAGGCGTGGTTTCTTCCCGGGTTGGTCATCACTTTCAGGGGCATTGTGCTGAGGCCAAGTGTCCTCGATGCCTCCTTTCTCGCGTCTTCCTTGACATCCGCTTCAGGATGCACATCCTCTGTGTGAGATTAAAGGTGGAGCAGCCGGAGGCCCTCATTATGCTGGTAGATGACCCAAATAATCTGCACAATACATACGCATCATGTGAATCTTTGAAAACATCACGATCACCTAGTCAAGAAAGAAGGAAAGCAAGGAGCAGGGCGCACAGTGTTTGCTTGTGTCTCCTTTTCTGTGCAGGAGGAAGAAGCCCCGGAGTGTGGCCAGGCGCAGCTCCTCCAGGAGGGCCCACAGCCGGAGGAGTTCGTGGCCATTGCCGACTACGCTGCCACCGATGCCACCCAGGTAGCCTCTAGCAGGTGGTGACGCATGAATTGCGTTCAGTAGCAAAGCTAGGCTTAATTCTGTAAAGTCGTACCAGATGTTCAGAGCTCCACGAGATCTGTGTGCAGCCTCACAAACCAGCCCAGCGCTGGGAGGACGGCTCAGTCAGGAGAGGGCACAGTCCTGCAGAAGGAGCCCCCACCGAGTTCTGCTGAGAACCCTCCGCAGACCACCTGGTTAAACGATAGCGGGATTGGGCTGGCCGGGAGTGAGTGTGTGGACGCAGTTCCCTTTTTCAACCTGGAGTCTCAGTGAGCCTCCAGTAGCCATAGCTGTGGGTGACCCTGTGTGTGGAGGGGCCCTGGAGAAATAAGTGCCCTGAGCCATTTGGAAATGCTTGAACCCAGGGTGCTCTACCATGAGCTGTGACCCCAGCTGTTTTCTCAGTGAGTTGCTCAGGCTGTCCTGGAACTTGCATCCTCCTGCCTCAGCCTCCCCAGTTGCTGGGATCACAGCAGAAAGCTTTTATTAACAACACCAACATACTTATAAAATGCACAGGGAAAAATGTAATAATAAAATTACCAAATTTATTATATGAAATTAATATATAAATTTAATGAAATTTCAGTTAGAATCACAATGGGGATTGGCTCTTTTTAATCAGATAAATAATTTTTTATTTTTAGGGGGTCCTAGGAACTCAGGGATGCTCTACTGCTGAGCAGCATCCCCAGCCCTTTTTATTTTGAGATGGGGTCTCGCTGAGTTGCCCAGGCTGCCTTAGAACTGTATCCTCCTGCTTCAGCCTCCCTAGTTGGGTGGGTCACCCTTGCTTCCTTTTGAGAACTACCAGTGAGGCAGTGACCTGCGGTGGCTCCTGACTTGCAGTTGCTGTGGCCCCTGCAGACCCTTTGCACTTGGGTGCGGTCAGCAAGACAGGTTTGTTCCCAGTCGCTGTGGACACTGTGTTCTCTGCTGGATTTTAACTTGTCTGATTTGTTTTTTTGCAGCTCAGTTTTTTAAGAGGAGAAAAAATTCTTATCCTGAGACAAACCACGGCTGACTGGTGGTGGGGCCAGCGTGCTGGCTGCTGTGGGTACATCCCTGCGAACCATGTAGGCAGGCAGGTGGCTGAGTACGACCCTGAGGACACGTGGCAGGACGAGGAATACTTTGGCAGCTATGGAACCCTGGTATGTGGCTCCCAGCCTGCAGCGGGGCCTCTGCCCAGGCTGCCAGCCTTCCCTGTACACTGAGCGAATTCATACACTGTCACACACCACGGTCTTTTCTTTTTATTTAAACACTATCATAAACGTGAAAGCCATTCCTAGTTCAGAGACTGTACAAGAACGGGTCGGGGGCTGGCATTTAGCAGAGCTGCTGTGTGCCCCAGCCCCACTCCCTCTAGAGAGCACTGGGGCAAGAGATTACGGACTTGTGAGAATCTAAAGTGACAGACTTCACAATTGAGATGGAAAGAGTCAGCTAGTTGGTGAATACCCTTAAAGACTGGCTCGTGGTCTTTCTGGCTGGCTGCCGTGGAGAAATGTCGTGGCCGGGGGTCCAGGTAGACCACTGCTGGAGGAAGGGGCCGAGAGGCGGATTTGAAGGAGGGGAGTGGCCTCTGGCCTCTGGTGATGTTGGAAGGAGGCAGAAGTGGTGAGACTGAGCAGGGGACCCCACTGAACCTCCAGGAAGGACCTTCGGGGAGGGCCTGCGACGCCCGGGCAGCGAAGGGAAGCGGTGCGAGCGCAATGTGGCACCAGGGCTTGTGTGCCAACCCTGGTAAGCTGCGCCAGTGCATCCAGTGCCCTTCTGTGGAGCCGTGCTACATTTCAGAATCTGAAATGCTGGGAAGAGAAACCACTGCTGTGTCAGAGCTGCAGTCCACTAGGAAAGACGCCCGGGAAGCCGAGCGGCCAGCTTCGGGCCTGCGGGCAGCAGCCGTGCACCCGCACGCTGAGCACGGGAGTACTCCGCGGTCCGGCTTGTCTGTGAGGGGCGCAGCTGTTGGCCGCTTGGGTCCCCTGCAGATCCCAGCGCCGCAGGCGCGGACTCTGGACACATGTAGGCTTGTCGTAGGGCGCTTCGTGTCTGGAGCGCGGCTTTTGTGGGTCCCTTTATTCTGCAGCCCCAGCGTCAGCCGTGGGAGCTCACCTTCTCTTTTCTGGTTTTGGCACCTCCCTGGGAGCCTGCGCAGCAGGTTTTGAACAGTCTCAGAGGGTCTTGCGCTTTCCGCCAGGCCAGCCAGGCCGGGTGGTTCTGCCGGGTGGAAGAAGCCTCCCCTCCCACGTTGTGTAAGCCTCCCAGAGCTGTGCGGTTATCACACAGGGCTGTGGCCTGTCGAGCGGACTCATTCCTGGACTGTCCCGCGGCCACTGTTGAAGAGTGGGGAGTGCCCCATTAGGGACATGCGTGCTCCCCCACTAGTGCTGTGTCCGGGTGGAGGGCTCGGAATCCCTGATCCTTCTGTGCCTGTCCATATCTTGCATTTCTACTGGTTTTTGCTCTGTGTATTTGAAGCTCAGTTATTAGGTGCAAAGAATATTTGAAATCACAATGTAGTGTTTAAAAAAAAGTTTTTTAGTTGTAGATGGACAGAATGCCTTTATTTTCTTTACTTATTTTTATGTGGTGCTGAGGATCAAACCCAGTGCCTCACACGTGCCAGGCAAGTGCTCCACCACTGAGCCACAGCCCTGTTCCACAATGTGGTGTTGATAAACTGATCCTGGGCTGTGCACTGGCCCTGCTCGCTCCTGGGCGGCCCTTGCTCTGTGGTCTGTGCAGCCACTCAGCTCTCTTGCTGTGCTGGCCCGCTTGCCTTCCCTGTGCTTTGCTCTAACCCTTGTCTGCAGAAATGGGGTTGTTGTAGGCAGCGTGGTGGAGCCTTGGCCTGTGTCCACACTGCTGGGCCCTTGGCCTCATTCTGTGGCAGTGTCTTTGTGAGAAGCACTGAAGGCCCCTGCAGGCCCGTCCAGGCCTGCTGTTGGTGCTGGCAGGGTTGGGGTGGCTGACCTCGCCCACGGCCTGGCTGCCTTCCCTCTAGTGCTGTCCTGATCTGCAGCCAAGGGTGCTGGGTGGGTGCAGCCTCACCTGCAGCCAGGGCTCTGCCTGCACCCAGGTGCCCTCAGGACATGACCAGGGCTAGTGGGGCCGCCACCTCTCCAGAGCTATATTTCTGGCCCTTCTCAAACAATCAAGGAGCAAACTTAGATGTGAAGAGGATGCGGGGGCCCTGCTACCTCCCCTGGCACCCCATCTGGTGCATCCATTCCTCTCTGGATGGGCCTGGAGGGGACACAGCCTTGAAAGAGGGGTGGTAACCAACAGCTCCTCCATCTCGGCTGGTCTACACCTGTTCTCTGCTTGCTGGGCTCCTGGGGAGGTGCTGGAGAAGCTGCAGGTGACTGCTGAGTTGGGAGGATTCCGGAAACTCCCGTCTCATTCCTTCACTGTCTACTGTTATTTTTATCTCTTGGCATTTTTGTGTCTCTAACTTTTAAGCCTCTCTGTTGCTCATGTTTTCAGAGGTGGGTTGGGGGCTGAACTGTGGCTCTGACCCTCCTCCGACCAGACCTCGGTGCTGCCCCAGGCCCTCACACTGACTCTCAGCGTCTCCTCTAGAAACTTCACTTGGAGATGTTGGCAGACCAGCCGCGGACATCCAAGTACCACAGCGTCATTCTGCAGAACAAGGAGTCCCTGAGGGACAAGGTCATCCTGGATGTGGGCTGTGGCACCGGGATCATCAGCCTCTTCTGCGCACACCACGCACGGCCCAAGGCGGTGAGCATGCTAGCTGGCCAGGTGGCCAGCACTGGCTTGGCTCTCAGGATGGCCAGGGGTCCCAGCACATCCTCTGGGGTGAGGCTACTGGGGGGCAGGTGACTGTTCACCTGTGACATACGCTGTGAGGTGCTTTGCTGGTTGCAGACGGCGTGGAGTGCAGTGGACAGGATAGAAGTGACTGGCCACTTGCAAGGCCGGGGGTGTTTTCTCATGTTGTTTAAGTTCAATATATATAGGGGTTGGTTCTGCCATCGTGGCCCCCAGGGCAGAGCTCTCGCAGGAACCAGGGCCTCCCTGCTCTTTCCCTTCAAGTATGGAAGGGACAGCCCCCAGCAGGAGGGGCTGGGGTTGACGGAGGTTGCAGGGCAGTGGCCTGTGCCCTGGCACCCTCGTCCATCTGACAGTCCCTCAGGCTGCAGGTGTCCACAGGCCCACCGTCCTCACTGCCTGTCGGGGACCATGCTTGCTGCATTGTGGCCCCTGGCCAGGCAGCTGCAGGCTCTCTCTGCCGGTGGCCTGGGTCTGCACTCTGCAGGAGGTGCAGGAGGGGCAGAGCAGTGTGCCTGGCGTGGCCTGTGCCCTCCACTGCCACCCAGGGTGCTGCCTATGCTGCTGCTCCTGGGCTGGTTCTGTCTCAGGCCGAGGATCCGGGCCGCCCATGTGTGGGTGCAGATGCCCCATGGTGCCTTTGCCCTGCAGGTGTATGCCGTGGAGGCCAGTGAGATGGCGCAGCACACGGGCCAGCTGGTCCTGCAGAACGGCTTTGCCGACACCATCACCGTGTTCCAGCAGAAGGTGGAGGATGTGGTGCTGCCTGAGAAGGTGGACGTGCTGGTGTCCGAGTGGATGGGCACCTGCCTGCTGGTAAGGGCCGGGGCTCTCACAGGAATCTTGGTTTCCCCAGGGTGGGCATCTTGTGTGCACACCACTCAGAGTCATGACTTGCTGACTGATGACAAGAGATTCGGTTCCCTGAGGGGCCTTGCTCATGGGGCTCACACCTGTGGGTGGAAGGGGGCCTACTGGTCAGTGCATCTGCCCACTCCCTTGTCACCGAGCTGCCAGCTCAGAGCAGAGGAGCGGGCAGGCGGGCCAGGCCTGTCCTGCACGGTTGCCCACCCTCCTCCTCCTCGGCACCTGGGTTTGCAGGCGTCATGGTGAGACGTCACTCGGCAGTGTAGTCTGTGTTAAAATCCAGAAAACATGCATCGGGGGAAGGGAGTGGCATGTGATGAACATGTGCCCAAGGGCCCCATGGGTGGTGGCCGTGTGTGACTCCTGGGGAGATAAGAGCAAGGACACTGGGCTTTGGCCTTGTAGAGGTCGCATTGTGAACACTTGTGGATTCGGAAGGTGGCACATGGCAGAGCAGGGCTGTGCCAACCCTTTGCTGAGAACGCGGGTGCTCCTCAGAGGAGGTGCCCAAGCACCTGCTGGCTGCGGGTGAACTGATGATGGGGTGGGCACCTGGCCCTGTGCTGTCAAGAGAGGGAGCCCAGTGGCCAGAGTCCAGCTTGGCTCTGGGGCTGGGAGGCGTGGGGGTGAGGGGTGGGGAGGAGCTGCCACCTGCCACAGACCTCAGGGAGGGGAGGCCAGGCCCAGTGGCAGGTGCTCTGACCTGGAAGGCTCGGTGTAGCCTCCTGGGCTTGAGGGATTGAGGCTGTGTTGGGAGCCTGGTGTGTGGCTGTAGGCTGGGTCCAGTGCAGTGGTCAGGGCCTGGGGGTAGCTGTGTCCAGTGTAGCAGTTGGGGTCTTGGGGTAGCTGGGTCCAGAGGGTGGCCAGGGCCTGTGGGTAGCTAGATCCAGAGGAATGGTAGGACCTGGAGATAGCTGGGTCCAGTGCAGTGGTTGGGGTCTGGGGTCTAGAGTCAGGGTCTAGGAGTAACTGGGTCCAGTGCAGCATTCAGGGCCTGGGGCTAGGTCGAGGTCTGGGGCTGTGTTGGGGTCTAATGGAACATTTGGGGTCTAGGGCTAGGCCAGGGTCTGGGCTCAGGAGGGAGAGCACAGTGGGGCTGGCATGTGGGCCGCGAGGGGCTCTGCCCATGGCTGATGGATGGTGGGGCGGGGTCCCTTGGGGCGGCTGGTGGCAGCTCGGAGCCTGGAGGTTTGCTGTTGGTGTGGCCCCACACAGCCTGTGACCCCAGGGTGCAGGTGTGCACCCTCGGTGTTCCTGCTGGTTCGCTGGCCTGGCCCTCTTGGTCTTGAGGCTAACGCTAGAACTGCCAGATGGCCTGCAGCATTCTGACCCCACCCTGGCCTTTGGGCAGTTTGAGTTCATGATCGAGTCCATCTTGTATGCCCGGGATGCCTGGCTGAAGGAGGATGGGGTCATGTGGCCGACCACTGCGGCGCTGCACCTGGTGCCCTGCTGTGCTGACAAGGACTACCACAGCAAGGTGCTCTTCTGGGACAACGCCTACGAGTTCGACCTCAGTGCGCTCAAGTAGGTGGGGGTGGGCCGGCGCCCCCGGGGATGGGGAGGGAAGGGGCTGGGGGGCGGGGGCTCCTGCCAGGCCGGGGCATGGTGGTCCCTCTCTTGGGGCATTACCTGTGCACACCGGGCTGGCCCGGGAACCTGTCGGCAGCCCCTCACCATCTCCTGCTCTGCCGTGCCTGCCTGCCTTGCTCCTCGTCAGCCTGGGGCTTTTTGGACGGGGGACGCCCATGGGACACACTCCCTGCATCTGAGGAGAGCGTGGGGAGAGCCCCACAGGGCAGGACATGCGGAGCCAGTAGACGGTCAGTGCCCAGAAACCAGGCTCTGTAGGACCTGTGCCAGTCACCACTTGCCTGAGTATTTTCTGTGTTGCTTTTAAAGATAAAAAATTAAAATGCCTTCAATAATAAAGTCTCAAGTTCAATGGGAAGTTATGTGGGATGCGGTATGCACCTCCCCTCCCCTCTGGGAGCTCTGCTGGCCACAGCGGCTGCCCAGGGTACACTGGCCCTGGCCCCAGTTCTGCCTCTGGCTGAGCGTGCTCAGTGGCAGCAGAAGTACTGCTCCTGAGATCCAGGCTGCGGTGGCTGCTGCAGTTCCATGGGGGTCATCCTGTCAGGAGCAGCAGGTAGCAGGAATGTCTTGTATTTGCAGGGTGGTAGGAGATAAAATAGAGCCACAGGTGAAGAAAGCTGGCAGCCTGGCATTGATGTGCTCAGCCTCTGGCCCACTGCACTAGAGGGGACCCAGTGACTGGTGGGCTTGGGTGACCTGGGCAAGGCTGCCAGGCCAGGGCCCGAGGGTGGGTGCCTCCCCCAGGCCGCCTGCGGCTGAGCTGGGGCAGGTAGTGAGCACGTGGGTGCTGCAGGGGACACTCAGCTCTGCTGCAGGTGTTTGAAAGCCTAGGTCTCTGTGGTGACCTGGGGCCTGCACGACTCTCCCCAGATCCTTAGCAATCAAGGAGTTTTTTTCAAAGCCCAAGTATAATCACATCCTGAAGCCAGAAGACTGTCTGTCTGAGCCGTGCACGGTGCTGCAGCTGGACATGAGAACTGTGCAAGTCTCCGATCTAGAGGTGAGTGGGAGAGGGCCCTGCCTCCTCCTGGCCCCAGGTGCTCTTCCCTGTTGCTCCCACAGACCCAGCCAGCACAGGGGCGTGTCAGCTGATTATCATACAAAGAAGTGGATTTGTGCACATCTGCTGTGGTGTTTTTCCTCTTTTATCTTCTATTTTGATTTTGTCTTTTTTTTTCTGGGGGCTGGGGATTTAGCCCAGGGGTGCTCAACCACTGAACTATATCCCCAGTGCTTTTAGTTTTTTATTTTGAGACTGGGTCTCGCTAAGTTGCTGAGGCTGGCTTCAAACTTGAGATCCTCTTGCCTCAGCCTCGCAGTCAACATCCTGGCTCGTGTTCTAAGAATCTCTTTATTGTTAAATCTCTTTCGTGTCTCCAGTTGTTTTTAAATGTATGTTTAGTATTCTTGGCATTTTCAAAATCATGTTCTCTTTCATTATCATGGCACATCATTTGAACTAAATACTCTTTGAAGGGTTTTTAGCTACCATTGATGACAAAACTCCTGACATCTTTCCATGGTGACTGCATGGACTCAGCTGGTCCTGGCTGGTCCAGAGGGTTCCCCCAGGCCCGGTCAGTGCTGCACCGGTAGCCTGGGGCAGTGTCTGCAGGAGCAGACTGGGCAGTGGAACCCAACCTGCTTGAGGCCATCTGCAGTGACCCCTGGAGTTAGGACTGGGGCTAGGGGTGGGGTTAGACTCAGGATTAGGACTAAGGTTAACCATAGGCTTAGGGCTATGTTTAGGGTTGGGGCTGGGGCTGGGCTAGGGTCATGGCTGAAGTTAGGGTTAGGGTTGGGCTTAGGGCTACTTTCTGGTGTGGGAATAGCATTGCGGTTATCCTTGGGTTAGGGCTGGGGCTAGGCCTGTGTCAGGTGGGGATGGTGATGACCTCCTCTTTGGGGAGCCTGCCCATCTGCTGTCCTGTGTTTGGGTTCAGACCATGCGTGGTGAGTTGCGCTTTGAAATTCAGAAAGCCGGCACCCTTCACGGCTTCACCGCCTGGTTCAGCGTGCACTTCCAGAGCCTGGAGGAGGGCCAGCCCCAGCAGGTGCTCAGCACAGGCCCACTGCACCCGTGAGTGCCCCGGTGGCCCAGGTGTGGGGGGAAGGGACAGACAGCGAGCATCCAGCCAGCTGGTGTGTGTGGTCTGGTGGAGCTGGGCAGGGTCAGGGAGTGGGCTCTGAAGGGGTGGGAGCAGGCGGTTCCCTGCCTGGGTGTGATGGCCTCGTGCAGTGGGCAGTTGACTCCCTTCCCATGGCCTCTGCCCTTCTTCCTTTTGCTCTGGGGAGCAGACCCGATGGCTTCCCTGCAGAGTCCTTGCAGAGCTGGAGGGGCGGCCCTGCCTCCCATGTGCAGACCCTCCTTAGAGCTCTGAGGCTCAGCTACTCCCTTGAGTACTATCCCCCTGGGCAGTGTTGTGGTTGGTTGCCAGCAAGTGGACATTGGTGGTGCCCATGTGGCCGAGGCAAGGAGGAGAGGAGGAATGGTGGCCCAGTCTAGGCTGCTGGACAGCTGTCACCAGGCACAAAGTGCTGTGGACGCTTCTTGTGCTCTGAGTGAAGTCCCCCAGCTGTCTGGTTCACGCTTATCGTGCCTCTGGGAGATGACTCTCGTGCCCTGGTGGTCAGTGTGTGTCACCCATCAGCCATAGTGTGCTGACGGGCATCAGCAGCCTGGGGCTGTGTACTGCTGGTGGTGCCGCTGTCCTCTGGGGGGTCCCAGTGTCTGGGACCCCGTGTAGCTCCCCCCACTGCGGGCTGCCTGTGACCTGCGTGACCTCCAGAACACGCTCCTACTGCCTCTGCTGGGACTCAACCCTGTGCGCCCTGCTTTACCTCTGATCTCAGCACTGGGCACTTCTGCCCCTGGGCTTCTGGGGCACCTGGCACTGCCCTGGCCCTGGAGCTGGGTCACTGCAGGCCGCGCCAGGGCCAGGTGTCGGCTCGTGACTCGCACCCTGTCTTGCAGCACGACACACTGGAAGCAGACCTTGTTCATGATGGACGACCCGGTCCCAGTCCACTTGGGAGATGTGGTCACAGGGTCCATTGTACTGCAGAGAAACCCGGTGTGGAGGAGGCACATGTCTGTCACTCTGAGCTGGGCTGTGGCTTCCAGAGAAGACCTGACGCCTCAGAGAGTAAGAGCCTGGTGTGAGGAGGTGTCCTGTGTGGGGGCGGCAGCCCTGCATGGCCTGCCTGGTGCCGCAGCCTCTCCCTGAGCCTCAGAGGGCGCTGGTGCTCACTCTGGCTTCCTGTTCTGCGGAGCAGCAGGTGGAGGCTTCAGGGGGCAAGTCGTCTCCCCAGGCCAGGCCACCAGGGCAGGTGCACCAGCCTGTCCCATGTGGAGGAGCCCCGGCAAGCGGCCCTGGGAGCTGTCCTGCTGCCCAGCGCCCTGGTGACTGCTGCAGCTGGGCGGGTGCCCCTGGGCTGCCAGCTGCTGCTGAGCTGCCCTCGCGGTGGCCTGGGGGTGGAGGCTGCAGGGAAGTGGAGCTCTTTTGGACTCAGGGACAATGTGGGAGAGAGAAGACGACCAGGTGGTCTCTCTTGGCGTTTCTAGGCCTGTTCGGGTCACTTTATTCTCAGAGTTCAGAGGTTCTTCATTTTCAGGAGCTGTCTTCAGCGGTAGCCAGAGACGACTCACGGCTGGGTGTTCCTTTCTCAGGTTGGGGAGAAGGTCTTTCCCATCTGGAGATGACGGTGGACGACCGGCAGTGGGGCCCCAGGAGGGGCCAGGACACACCTGCTCCAGTGCTGTGAAGTCCCAGCACGTGACCCTGCTTGACCCCTCCCGGCACTGCAGGTGACACCAGGGCCCTCCGCTGCAATCGCGTGGGCTTGGCCCTTGTGGCTGCTTCCCAATACCCCCCTAGAGTGGGTGTGTCTCCAGGTGTTCGCCCCGTGGTGCCCAGTGCCCCGGCGGCGGCCCTGCCCCCAGCGAGGTGTAGGTCTGGACTCCTTGGCCGCATGCGTGCCAGCTGTGTACCCGTGGCCGTGGCATCCACCTGGGTGGGGCGCCCCGCAGTCCCCACTCGGCGCCGCACTGTGCGTGGGTGTGGCCTGGGCCAGCGAAGGCGCGGGCGGTGGTGGACTCTGCATGGACCCAGTGTGTCGGTGTGTCCAGTGAGCTGTGTTGGACGTGGTACCTGCTCAATAAATATTTTTTAATGAACAGTGTTGTGTGTCCTGTTCCATGCGAATGTCACTCGTCACAGCTCAGGCTCTTCTGAGCTTCGCTTTGGGGCCTTTGCCCCGTAACACGAGGACGCTCCACGGCAGTGGCTGTGTGTCTGTGGTTTGCTTTGTGTTGTGTTGATGTTTGGTAAAATTTCAGTGTTTCCAGTTAGTCAGTCATAACTGGTTTCACTGCCCTGGGAAAGGACTTCCCATGTTGGGGTTCTAACCCTCCATGGAAGTTTCATGTTATTTCAAAATTGAGATAAAATACACATGGCACAAACACTACCATCTTTTTTTTTTTTTTTTTTTGGTACCAGGAATTGAACTCAGGGGCACTCGACCACTGAGCCACATCCCCAGCCCTGTTTTGTGTTTTATTTAGAGACAGGGTCTCACTGAGTTGCTTAGCGCCTTGCCATTGCTGAGGCTGGCTTTGAACTCACGATTCTCCTGTTTCAGCCTCCCAAAGTGCTGGGATTACAGGCATGTGCCACTGCGCCCAGCTCAAACACTACCATCTTAAAGTGCACTGTCCTTTGGCAGTAAGTACACTCACACTGTGGTAACCTCTGCCGCTCTCTGTTGAACAGAGCAGCTGCCCCGTGATCTTCTATATTAATGTAATACCCATCTACATACAAATATAACATCTGCTCTTTTTTTTTTTTAAATATTTTTTTTTTAGTTGTTGATGGACCTTTATTTCTTATTTATTTATATGTGGTGCTGAGGATTGAACCCAGTGCCTCATGCATGCTAGGCAAGCGCTCTACCACTGAGCCACCACCCCAGCCCCATAACATCTGCTCTTGATGCTAATATGTAGTATTTTTTTTTTTGGTACTGGAGATTGAACTCAGGGGTACCCGACCACTGGGCCACATCCCCAGCCCTATTTTGTGTTTTATGTAGAGACAGGGTCTCACTGAGTTGCTTAGCGCCTCGGCATTGCCTGAGGCTGGCTTTGAACTTGCGATTCTCCTGTCTCAGCCTCCCTAAGTGCTGGGATTACAGGCTTGTGCCACCGTGCCCGGCTTAATATGTCCTTAATATAGAGTCTAAAGCTCATAAAATAGCAGCCTTGTGGCCTTTAATAGCAATATAATATCTATACTCTAGCACCAAAAATAATATAGTACTACCCTGTGGTCATTAAGATAATATCTATCATCCTGCTGCACATAACATAATATCTGCTCTTTGAACTGTATACTAACATAATGTCCATAATATAGCATCTGAAGCTCACAGAGTAGCAGCCCTGTGGCCTTTATCATGTTGTTATGATATCCTCAGTATAACATCTGAAATTTACATAATAGCCTTAATACCCACTTAATAATATCATCTGTATCATCTTAGAGTAATAGAATATCTGCACTGTGGCCTTTAATACTATCATGATATCCATGCTCCAGTATCTAAAAATAATAAAATAGCTCCCTGAACCTTTGACCTTATTATTATATCCATGGCATAGCATCTAAAACTAATACAAGAGTTGTGCTGTAGCCTTTTGCATTCAAATACATCCATACTGTAGCATCTCGAGCTAATAACATGACTGCACTGTGGCCTTTAATACTAATGTAAAACGCATAATGTATCATCCTAAACTAATATAATAGATACTGATGCGTTGTAATATTGATATGTTATCCATGCTTTAGCATCTGGAAACAAGTGTGTCCTGTGGTCTTGACTTAATGTCTATTTGTACTATTACATCTGAAGCTAATGAAATGTATGTCCTGTGGCCTTCAATACCATATGTCTTCCATACGATACCATCTAAATCTAATATAAAAGCTGACCTATGGCCTTTAATACTATACCCACAGCATACTCTCTGAAACTAACATAATATTGCCCCATGAAGACTTACGTGATATACATACTATAGCATCTACAGGTAATGTAATATCTACTCTGTGGCTTTTATTCTTATTATTATTTAAAAATTTTAAGTTGTCGATGGACACAATACCTTTATTGTATTTATTCATATTTATTGTGGTGCTGAGGATCGAACCCAGTGCCTCACACATGCTAGGCAAGTGCTCTACCACTGAGCTCCAGCTCCAGCTGGCCTTTATTATTAATGTAAAATCCATACTATAACATCTTAATCTAATAGAATAGCTTTAATATAATGTAATATCCATATTATAGCATGTAAAATGGATACAATAGCTTCCTTTTGGCCTTTGATATTAATGTAACACCCACACTATGGCCTCTGATACTAATGCAAGAGCTGACCTTAGCATTCAGTAATGTTCATTGTGTGACTTTTAAAGCAGATATAATAGCTGTCCTACGGCCTTCAATATTAATATACTATCCATAGTATAGCATCTAAAACTAATATAATTGCTTCTTGTAGCCTTTAATACTTACGTGATATCCATTCAGAAACATTTAAAACTGATAAAATAGTTGCCCTGTGGCCTTTAATACTGATATGATATACTTATTAGAACATCTAAATCTGTTATAATAGTTATGCTGTGGCCTTTAATATTAACATAACATCCATAACATGGTATAAAAGATTGATAAAATAGGTGTTCTCTGACCTTTTATATTAATCTGGTATCCATAATAGACCATGTAAAACTGATATAATATCTGCCTTGTGACTACTATGCTAATATGATATACAAACTGTGGTACCTAAAATCAATATACTAGCTGCCCTGTGGCTTTTAACACTGGTGTGATAGCCATACTGACACCTCTTATACTGATATATTAGCTACCCTGTTGCCTTTCATATTAATATGAAGTCCACAATATAGCACCTAAAATAAATATAATAGCTACATCTTGGTTTTATAATTGATAATATACATACTATAGCATCTAAAATTGATACAATAGCTACCCTATAGCATTAAATTTATGTTATATTCATCCTGTGGCTCTAAAATTAGTATAATAGCTGCCCTAAATTCTTTAATGCTAATATCATGTCCATACAGAAGCATCTAAAAGTGACATAATAGTTAACCTGTGGCCTTTAATACTATTAGTATGATACTCACACTAGAGCATTGAAAAGTGATGTAATAGTTTCCATGTGGCAATTAATATTAATATGGTATTCATAGTATAACATCTTTGCTAATATAATATCAATCTTGTGACCTTTAATACTAATATCCATAGTAACATCTAAAATTAAGATAATTGCTGCCCTGTAGTCTTTATTACTACTATGATAGCCTTACCAGAGCATCTGCAGGTGATATAATGGCTACCTTGTGGCCTTTCATGCTGATATCAAATCCGTATGGTTATGGTTTAGATATGAAATGTTCTCCCAAAGCTTATGTGTGTGGCAATGAAAGAAAGTTTAGATGTGAAAGGGTTGTATTATGAAAGGCTCAGTCTAACCAGTGCGTTAATGCACTGACAGGGTTTACCTGGGTGGCAACCGTAGGGAGAAAGGGCCTGGTGGAGGTGGTAGGTCACTGGGGCGTGCCTTTGGGTGTATGTTTGTCCCTGGTGAGCACAGCTCTCCACCTGCTTCCTGTTTGCCATGTCCTGACCTGCCTTCCTCCTCCACACCCTTGGGCTTTGGTGTTCTGCCTCACCTCAGGCCAAGAGAAGGGAGCTGGCCTTCCATGGACTGAGCGCTTGGAAACCATAGGTGTCAAACTTTCCATTCTTGGAAATTGTTCTTATCAGGACTTTTAGACACAGTGGCCAAAAAGCTACTCAAGCAATACTGTACTATCTTGAAGTAATATAATAGCAGCCCTTTGGCCTTTTATACTAATATCCATAATATAGCATCTAAAATTAATTTAGTAGCTATGCTGTGGTCTATAATAGTATTATGATATCCAAAATATAGCATCCAAAACTAATTTAATATCTGCACTATGGCCTTTAATACTACTAATATCCATAATGTAGCAACTAAAACTCATATAAAGCTGCCCTGTAGACTTTTTTTTTAAATATTTTTTTAGTTGTCGATGGACCTTTATTTTATTTATTTACATGTGGTGCTCAGAATTGAACCCAGTGCCTCACACATGCTAGGCAAGCGCTCTACCACTGAGCCACTACCCTGGCCCCTGTAGACTTCAATATTAATATATTATCAATAACATAGCCTCTGAAACTGAAATAACAGCTGTCTTGTGGCCTTTTAATACTAATATGTCATACTATTCCATCCTATGAAATTGAAACTGACATGATAGGGATTAGGGACATAACTCAGTTGGTAGAGTGCTTGCCTCACATGCACAAGGCCCTGGGTTCAATCCCCAGCACCATCACCACAACAAACTGAATAAATAAATAAATAAATAAATAAATAAATAAATAAAACCACTTAAAATTAAAAAAAGAAACTGAAGTAATAGCTCCCTACGAACTTTATAACTAATGCATTTAAACTGATATAATAGCTGAAATACAGAATTTAATATTAATATTATATCCATATTTTGTACCTAAAACTAATAAAATACTTCCCTTGTGGGCTGTAATATTAATACAAAAATCCATATTATAGCATCTAAAACTAATATAATACTCACCTAGTGCCCTTAGTACTAATATGATATCCATAAAATAGCACCTAAAACTAATATCTGCCTGTGGCCTTTAATACTAATATGATATCTACGCTAGAGCACCCAAAACTGATGTAAGAGCTGTCCTGTGTGGCCTTTAATGCTAATACAGTATTCTCACTATAGTATTTAAAACTGATACAAATATCTGCCCTGCACCCTTTAATAATAATATCTTATCCATATTATCATATAATACTGATATATAATACTGATATAATATAATAATAATAATATTATTATTATTTACATGTGGCCTTGAGGCCTTTAATGCTGACATATTATCCATATGATAGCATTGAAAACTGATATGTTAGCTGCCTATGGATTTAGTATTCATATTTTATTCTCACTGTATCATTTAAAACTAATATAATAAGTTTCCTATGGACTTTGCTACTAATATAATATCCATATTATAGCATTTTTAATACTAATGTAATATCTGTATTAAACCATCAAAAATTAATATAATACCTGCTTGTGACCATTTATATTAGTGTAATATCCATAATACTACTTCGGAAACTAATGGTGGCCCTGTGGCTTTTATTCCAAATCTTTCTGCTCTGTTTTCTGCTCCTGATTATCACAAGAAATTTGGCTAAAAGCTGCCAGCAATATCTGTGCCACTGCCTGAAACCTCTGCTGTCTAGAAATTTTCTCTGCCAAATTAAGAAGTGTTAACACAAAAGGACCAGGATGGACACAAACTTCATAAATCAGCTCAGCTCTTTTATTCAGGAATGAAATCATGGTTCGGTAGTGGCACCCCTCTTCTACAGAAATCTTTTAAGTTTCTCCAGAAATCTGCACCATAATTGATCTTAGGACTATCAGCAAAAGTCTCTACAAAAGAGATCAATGTAGTTAAAGTTCCTATTTCCTGTTGCTCTGTCTTACTTGGCCACTGATCTAAAAGAGATCAACCCTCCAGGTGCTGAATGCCCCTTTACTAGTTTTTCACAAACGTTTATGGACTATCTAGTGTAGTAACAATATAATGGTTTATAAAAGTATCTTTTAAGTGGGAAGTGTGTTTGTAAATGCAAAGTATTATAAGAAAGACAAATCCTTTAACAAGGTCTCTGGCCTTGAGCCTGAGCTTCACAGATATGTTTACATTTCCAAGAGAAGGGAAGATGTTAGGAATTGGGCTCCATGGTTACAGCTGGCAGGGGAGGAAAGAAGGGGGAGAAGCAGCTCTCCCCTTCTCAGGCCTGGTCCTTGAAAGGTTAACTTGCACAGAACAGTGAAAGAAAAGCTGCTTGTGTGTGAACTTCTGCAGACTGTGAGCTTCTGAGCCCTCCCCTACACACTGGGTATAAAGTTCTGAAATTGCCCGACTCGGGGTTCAGGGGGTTGACTGATTACAGCTTTACCCTCTGAACTGGCTGCAGCCAAATGAAACTGTTTCCTGCTATCTTTGGTGCCTTGTCTGTCCTTGCAATGGTTCCGGTGGAGGCAAGTATGGTTCTGATGGACTCACTCTCCTTGTGTTAAATGAATCACCAAACAAAGGACTGGGCGTATGTAGCTTTTCTTGAGAGGACTTAATTAATGAGCATGTCAGCTTGGGCCTCAGGAACTTGGGGTCGGTTTTACTGGGTGAAATGGGAGGGAGTCTGGCATCAGCAGTCAGTCTCTGTGATTTATCTTACTGGGCTGGATGGAGGGCCTGGGGTCAGTGGTTGGTATCTGGAAAAGGTCTGTTTAGGGAAGGATTTAATGCTGTGGCCCCTTCCCAGAGACTACCTTCCTAGGTTTGGATTCCTCCTGCCCAGGCTTTGTTTTATCAATGGGTATGAACACATTGGGAAATGATCAATTCTCCCAATTTAGGGCTTTCTGTCTCACTTCCTGTTTCTCAGGCCTCATTATTTTGGGGTTTTCATTTTCCATAACTAATAAGAAGTCCATTTCTTTTTTAAAAAAATTTTAGTTGTCAATGTAACTTTTTATTTTTATTTATTTATATGTGGTGCTAAGAGTTGAACCTAGAGCTTAACCTGCTAGGCAAGTGCTCTACCATTGTGTCACGACCCCAGCCCACAGAAGTCCATTGCTTGTAAATTCAACTTCACAGAAAGTCTCAAGACACAGTCATAATGCAGACAACTTCTCAGCCAGAACATCACATGAATGGCCTCTAGTCCAACTGCCAACACTGCCCTCCTTTTCCTCTAAACCCTCTTGATCTCTCTCTTCACTGTTCACAGTCCTATTAACATTCTGGTCTTCTGAGCTCCCACCAGAATCAGCCATTAAGCTCCACTTACAATAATTAAAAGCATTTCCAGTTCGCACTGCTAAGCATGTCAAAATTCCTCCCACCAAATCCAAAAACTCAAAAGGCTTCTGAACTACATGGTCAGGTTAGCTACAGCAATGGCAGTCTTTAAATTATTATGCTATCCACACTATGACATCTCATACTGAAATAATAGCTGCCTTGTGGTCTTTCACAGTATATGATATTCATACTATAGCATATCAATCTAACAGAGTAGCTGCCCTGTGACCTTTTATGCCAATGTAATGTACATACTACCTCATCTAATCTAATAATAATAATTATATAAAACAGTTTCCTCATGTCCTTTAATATTAAGGTAATATCCATATATAGCATCTTAAACTAATATATGTCCCTGTGCCTCTAATACTAACATAATGTGTGTATTATCACACCTAATACTAATATGATAGCTGACCTGTGCTCTTTAATACCAATGTGATATCCATCTCTGGACTCTAAAACTGATATAATAGTTGCCTAGTGGCCTTTAATATTGATGAAATATCTGTACTGTAGAAGTTTATACTAATATGTTAGGTGCTTGTGGCCTTTTATACTAATATGATATCCATAATATAGCATTTAAAACTAATATAATAACTGCTATGTCACTTTAAGACTTATAATTTTCATAGTATAGTATCTAAAATTACATAATAACTGCTCTGTGAACTTTATATTAATATGTTATCCATACTATAGCATCCAAAACTTATGTAACTGTGTCCTTTTATACTAATATATCATACTACCACATCTCAAGCTAACAATAGATGCTCTGTGTCCCTTAATATTAATGTAGTATTCATGATAAATCTGTAACTAATATAACAGGTGTGGTGTGGTCTTAAATATTAATATAATATTTATAATATAGCATCTTAAATAAATATATGTCCTATGCCCTTAGTAATAATATTATATGCATACTATATGATATAAAACTAGTATAATAGATCACTTGGCCTTTAATGTTAATGTGCTATCATAGGATAGCATCTAAACTTAATATAGTAGCTGCTTGGGATCTTTTATATTAGTATGATAAACATATTGTGCCCTTTTAGTTTTAAATACATAATAGAATAGGTGCCCTATGTTCTTTAATACTAAAACAATCTTCCATAACAGCTGCCCTGTGGTCTTCATATCAATACAGTATCCATAATATAGAACTGAAAGCTAATATAATAGTTTCCTTGTGGCCTTTAATATTAACAGACTATCCATACTGTGGCCTCTGATACTAATACTAATAGCTGACCTTGGAATGCAATATTAACACAATATCCAGAATATAGAATCTAAAACTAATGTAATTGCTCCTTGTGGCCTTAAAAACTTATATGTCACCCATACAATCCCATCTAAAGCTAATATAATATCTGCCCCTTTGGAGAGGCCATTCTTGTTACATTCTGGCTAAAAACTGCCTACATTTTGCCTGTGTGCTAAAACTTCCTGTGAGGCTGCATTTAAAGATGAAAGAGTAATTAATCTGGCAGAGGAAATCTCAGTGCAACACAACATTTGGTCAGTGACATATATTGATGGCAGCTTTTAGTTAAGTTTACTGTGATAATCTGGATCTGAAAGCAGAGCAGAAAGATTTGAATACCTTGCAGCTTGGCCAGAAAAGTGTGAGTAAAACTGGGGCTATGGAACTAGGGTTGTAGCTCAGCGGTAGAGACTTGCCTTACATGTTGGAGGCACTGGGTTTGATTCTCAGCACCGCATGTAAATAAATGAATAAAATAAAGGTCAATCAACAACTAAAAAATATATACATAAAAAAAATGGGGCTATGGAATTTGTGGTTGCTAAAGACATTAAAACAACTAAAGAGATGCTAAATACTTTACCCAGAAACAAGAGGAACGATGGCCTGAAGGCATCTCAGGAATTGGCAAGACCATCCCCATCTCAGGCACAAGGTTATGTAAGGAAAAATTCTTTGATAAGAGACCATTTGTACACCCTGCTTCCACGAGGGGACCTAGGAAATTGTTTCACCCTGCTCAGCTGCCCACTCAGAGGATGCTTCAGCCTGGATCCCAAGAGTCTTGGTTACTTACTGCTCAAGATGGTGACAGACCTTGGCATCAACCATGTGGTGCTTGTTCTTTAGGATTATAGGGTTCTGGAATTAGGGGGTCATGGAGGGTTCCATTGAAATTTCAATGGAAAATGGAAAACCTGGGAGGCCAGGCAAAGTGCAGCAGGGCTGGAGTCCTGCATGCAGCCTCTGAGAGAGTGATACATGAAGAAGTGAAAAGGAAGCTGAAACTGTAGTGGAGACTCCTGGAATTAGAGACACCAGTATTGATACCTCCAGCTACCAGTTACCTTGACAAGGCCTGCTGTTGAACCCAGGATGCAAATAAAAGACCACCAACTCCAATTTTAAATCAAATTAAGCAAACTTATATTGTGTACACAAGAGCTGGCTAGTGGTTGTCCCACACTCAAAACCAGGGCCAGGACAGCAGTTTGGTTCCAGAGCAGGGAGGTTTTATAACACAAAGAGTTACAAAGGTAGGTATCTTAGGAATTTACAACTGACAGGGTTCTGGCAAGCGCAATACAGAAGCAGATAGCAAATCAATGATTTATATGGCTTAACATCTCTAGATAGGGAGTAAACTCAGATTCTAGCATTGCAATTTAGGAGACGCTACTGATATTTCAAGGAGAGCAGTTATCTAACCAAAGCCAGATATAGTCCAAGCAAGTAAAACAGAAATAAATCTTTTATGACCTCGTGTTGACATGGCTTTCAGTCTTAAGATGGAATTAGGCTGGGTTCATCATTCTCCCCTTGTCTTATGTGTCTTTTTCAAATCTTTGATAGGGAGTAATTGTCATTATTCATCATATAAGCTAATACTGTCGATGATACATAATAGAATTAAATTGTAATTCAATAAATTGAAGCACATAATTAATGATGCATGGGACAATAACTAACAGGAGAAGGATACAAATTAGGGCTCCCAATAGATAATTTAACTATGGAAACCAACTTCCCAAGCCTGACCAAAAGTTAGCCATTTGCATTTTGTTAATCTCCTGTCTTATTTTGTCCATCTGTTGCTGGATAACATTAGAATTATCTGTAATATTAAAACAACACATGCCTGGAAATTGTTGACAACCCAAATGATGTTTTAGTAAAAGAAAATCAATAGTCTCTCTATTTTGTAATATTGAAGTTTGGAATTCTTTTATCTCTTGATAGTTATCACACATTTCTGCCTAAGAATCTCTCCTTTACTTATTTATTCTTGGGGGCTAATATAAGTGTATCTTAAGTTACATTTAAACTGTTTTTTTAAATGGCCAGGAACGTCTGTGTTTTGTTTTAACTCTTTTTGCTAGCTGTTTAAGATGAAGCAGGTCAAATTGAATTTTGTTCCTGTCTATTGTTAAGAGTCAGTTGAGGGCTGGGATTGTAGCTCAGCGGTAGAGCGCTTGCCTCGCATGCGTGAGGCCTTGGGTTCGATCCTCAGCACCACATACAAAACAATAACATAAAGACATTGTGTCCATCAACAACTAAAAAAATATTTAAAAAAAAAAAGAGTCAGTTGAGTTTCCATGGGAGTCACTCTTGGGGAACTTGAGAGTAGCTTCTCAGCTCTGCTAGAGCAATTTGTGCTAGGATGGGCTGAGGTCTTGCTGACCATGTGGCTTTCCTTGGAAGCATCAGGATGTCTCCTTTCTCCAATGATTTTCTTCTTCATAGCATGTGCACTGATTGGCTTTCAGTTCTCCAGTGGTCTCATTAATCTCCCTGATTTGGCAGTTATGTGGCCCAGAGTTGTAAAGCTCTTTAGAGACATTCCCTTGCTCCCTGGATTCAGGCTGATTCAGAGAGCAAGAGCCAAATACTGATTTTCTTGGTCCTCTTAATTTAACTTTAATTTTTAAGTCTTGATCTTTAACACCCAGCAAGCCAGTCTCACCAGTCTTAAAGTAAGGGGTACTGGGCTTTAACTTTAATGTCTATCTGTCCTGTAGATGATGGTTTATTTATCTTAAATTAACTTGGGTTGTGTGTTCCTGAAGCAGTACCTCTTCAAAACATTAACAGGCAACAGTCATAGAGTTTAAGGAAAACACAAAATGAAATTAACAAAAGTAAAAACTTATTTACTTTGTGTAATAGCTATCTTGAATTTTGGCTGAGTTATACATTATATCCCCTGTTTGAGATCCTAGTAATCTTTACAATAAAATTAATATTTTGAACACAACTTTAAATGAGCTGAAGTCTGGTCTACTTTGAAGACATTTTAACATGTAGTAAGGTGGGAGACAGCCTCATCTCAGGTAAGGCAGGGCTCCTCACAAATCTTAGGTGAAGTGTTCTAGTTCTGGAGTTAATGTTTGTTTTTTAAACATCATTTTACAAAGCTTACATATACTGTTTCATGAGTCCACATGAATGTTAGCTAACACAATACGATATTATATTTAAGACATGAATTAAGCCGGGCGCGGTGGCTCAAGCCTGTAATCCCAGCACTTAGGGAGGCTGAGACAGGAGAATCGCGAGTTCAAAGCCAGCCTCAGCAACGGCGAGGCGCTAAGCAACTCAGTGAGACCCTGTCTCTACATAAAACACAAAATAGGGCTGGGGATGTGGCTCAGTGGTCGAGTGCCCCTGAGTTCAATCCCCGGTACCAAA
>PVHX01016945.1:0-41549 GCA_004024805.1 Geosciurus inauris | reverse complement strand
GGGGAAAAAAAAAAAAAAAAAAAAACAACAGTGAAAAACCAGGATGTCTCAAGATTTGGGAGAGACAAGGGAAGACTAATCCTGAGGTCTCTGGTGCAAAAGTCAGAGTTTATTTGAATAAATTAGACAGGAGAAGGATAAATGGCTGAAGTTTACATTTTGAAAAGGAAAAAAAAGGGAGTAAGCAATCAGATAAAACTGAAAAGGTTGTCTTCCAATAAACCTGAAGGCACCCAACGCAAGATAAGTTTATACTTTATCCACTAGCAATATAGTGACCCCCTAGTACATTTTTTATTATACTAACACTCTCTGTTTCTTATTATTCTTAATTAAATGGTTTGTCAATTCTTATTTGCCATGAAAAATGGTAGTAAAATGAGGAAAATAAAGAATCAATTAACATACCATTACCAATCATTATCATACTTAAATAAGGGAGGTGGCTCCTAATATATCCAAATACAGAACAGGTAAAACCAGTTCACTTAAAACCATGGCTCTCCTCATCACTTTTTTCTTTTTCTTTTTTTCTTCATTCCCTATCAACTGGGGATTGAACTTAGGGTTGCCTTACCACTGAACTACATCCTGTCCTTTTCATTTTTCATTTTGAGACAAAATCTCTAAGTTACTGAGGTTGGCCTTGAGTTGCTAGGATTATAGGTGCATACCACTGTACCTGACTTCCATTGTCACTTTTTGATAATGAATTCCTTAAGCCATCATAATATTCTGGTGATAATTTCTAAAGGAAAAAAGATAACCAAATATCAGGCCAGAATCTTCCTGTGTATCATCTTACTTAATCTTTTCCACCACAACCCTAATAGTGATGTCTTATCGTTTTACTGATTAAGAAGTTAAAACACAAAAGGTTTGGTTAAATGCTGAGAGATGTGCTTCAAATCCAAGTGGTAGAGACCTAAAGTCTCTACTTTTTTTTTCCCATACTTATTATGAATCATCTGATTCCTAATGTTTTTATGTTAACTGTACTTAATAAAGTCTGTGTTTGAGAAATAAAAGAATATAAATGGTGTAAAAAAGAACTAGACTAACCTGAATCATTTTATTTCCTCCTTCATTTATCACATATTTGCTAACTGACAAGACTACTCTGTGGGAGTACAAACTCTGGAGAGAATGACCATCAATGAAGGCTTGCCTACAGAGATGCCCTCTGGGCAAGATCCTAAATAATGCAAAGGAGTCCACCTACTGAAGTACCACGGGGTTGGTCAGGACAATGAGCTAGGCACTTGCTGGCACTGCAAGTGAAGAAAGGAAGTAATGTGGCATGGTCATTAAAAGAAAGCAGCTACTGGTGAATCAAAGGGTTCTAGCTTCCATATGCTGAGAGATGGTGGCAACATTCCTTATCAAAAAAGGGGAGAATAAGCCAGCGCAGTGGCTCAGGCCTGTAATCCCAGCACTTTGGGAGGCTGAGACAGGAGAATCGCAAGTTCAAAGCCAGCCTCAGCAATGGCGAGGCGCTAAGCAACTCAGTGAGACCCTGTCTCTACACAAAACACAAAACAGGGCTGGGGATATGGCACAGTGGTCGAGTACCCCTGAGTCCAATCCCCAGTACCAAAAAAAAGGGGGGGGGGAATAAATCAGAGGCTACAGTGAAGCGTAAATACAGAGAAAAGCTTTAAAAATGCTAAATATCAGGTGAAAGCCCAGTAGTAACTAAAGATAATGAATAATAAGCTAATAAAAGAAAATGAACTGCAGAGTTGATTAAACTAAGAAACCTGGTCACCAAATATGTCTACTAAAAATGTGGGTTCTGGTTTGTTAGATAATTTTGCATGTCTCTTCTACAGGTTTCCCCAATAATTTGATATCCTATGTCTTTCTTTTAAATTATGTATTCATTGATGAGATAAATTAAATGTGTTATTCTTTACTCTTGTATCCTACAGTTTCCCTAGCATAGCACTTATCACTCTAGATTCAACTTTCCCTTAGGGCAGGCCCTCTATCATTCCTGTTCCCTATCCTACCCAAGTGCTGAATAACTGTCTTCAAATAAGGGGGAATGAATGAGTTAAGCATTCTTTTCCTCAATGATACTGAGAAAATAAAAATGGTTGATTCAAGGTTTATAGTAAAGTGTTCAATGTGACATTCATTCCTACTGTTAATAAAATACACGGAAGCTAGGTGTGGTGATGCATGCCTTAATTCCAGCTACTTAGGAGGCTGAAGCAGGAAGATTACAGGACCTGAGCAACTTAACAAGAACCCATCCCAAAATATAAAGTAAAAGGTGCTAGGAATGTAGTTCCGTGGCAGAGTGCCATTAGTTTCAATCTCCAATATGGAAAAAAAAAAAAAAAAAAAGGAGAAGCAACTTCAGCACCCAACAGGATTCTGGGAAGTTTTACTTGATGTCATTTTAGACTAAGCCCATTACTTTCTTCTTAGGGTTCCTAATAATATTTCAAGTACTGTTCTCTATTTTACCATTCTAATATAGGAAGTACTCAAGATACGATCCAAAGAAAAGGAACTCATGGGGAAAGGAAGGTGTCAACCTGGTACAAAGATCAGAAATGTACAATATCATGATAATAGTTTCTGTCATCTTCAGGGATTCATGATCATCAGCCTTGAAGAAGCAAGTTGATTAACATGCAAAGAGCATCTAACTTGCTGAGTGTGCTGGGAACACTTCATATGGTGTTTTATCTCCATAAACTAATATAATTAGTATGTGAAATATTTATAATTCATCTCATGATTAATCTATTGTAGAAGACTATTCCTTAACAGCAGCATATCATTTTATATTGGAATGTTCTTTGCCCTTTAGTTCATGCCAGTCATGAGTTTCTGGAGTACATTACTAAACAACTGTAAGTCAGAAGACTGGAGACCCAAGGTAATGGATACAAGTCCTATCATCATGCCACCTGCACTGTTTCAGTTTGTACACACATAAGCACACAGTGACCAGTCTAGCCAGAACACTGTCACTCAAATAGATATAGAAAACTCAGTTCAGACACAAGCCTGGGGGAAAAGAGCACAGGGAGGCAAAAAGGCTTTTGGACACTATCTTCATTTAAGCTTGGATATTATGACATAGAAATAACTAAAATAATCGTAACATGAAGAACAACAACAACAATAATAATAATGCCTGCTTCCTGACACATCAACTAAGCTATTCTTGACAGTCATGTAGAGTTGGTGCCCAAGTAATAACTGAGCTAACAAGGAAAAGCATGGTGACTTACTATTTACTGAGTCACTTCTAAAACTATCAAACACAAAACAAAATATTTCACAAATATTCAGTCTTTTTGTAATAGGTCCAGGATCTAAATTTTTCAGTGCTTATCAGAATTAGCTTTAAACTTGCTTCCCAGAATGCTTTACTCTATTGTTTTACCATTTGATTCACAACACTTTTTGTTATGCTTTTCAGAGATTATCCCTGTGTTTTGATTATTCCTTCTGTGTTTGTTTTGGCAAGTCCACGACAGTTCTTTGAAATCTTCCCCGAAATTGGTGCTTAATATGCTATTTGGAGAAATGCCTCCCACAAATAATTTAGTATCCCCAATGTTTTGCTATTTCACACATCACTTGCATCATAAGAGTATCATTAGATAATTAATTATGAAAGTCAAAGCTAACAAAGTGTACTGTAAACAGTAGGCACTCAAGAAATGTTTAAGGATAAAGTTTTCAATAATATAGTATATCTTCAAGAGAAAAGAATTCAAAAGTGTGAGTCCCAGGCCTGTGTGCGGGACTCACATATATTCTTCTTTTAAACACGATTCTTATTATAAACTTTGATTTACTAAATCCTGTGAAAATTCTAATTTTAATTTAATTACTTAGTCTATACCACAAAAAGGAAACATTTGAAAGCTAATTTTTTAAAGATCAAATGGGATAAATTAAAAATTAAATGTCTCTACATTGTTATAAGTAAAACAAATAAAAACATTTTTTAAAAATATGCTTTCCTCTATTGCAACTCAAATAATTGTGCTCTTTTTAAAGTAATTAATAGACACATAAATAGAGGTGAAAACAGATAAAAAGTACAAAATTTAATATAAATAATACTGTTAAGATGATCTTAAATGATGCATTGGAGTGATTCTACACAACCTACATCACAGTTTCATTCTGAGATGCATTTCTCTTAGTCCCATCTAGCATACCACAATACATTTCAAACTCATGACATAACCAGCAAGAAAAAACTATGTTCACGTTTCCTAGATCACACTTCCTTACCAAGTGACTGAGCACAAAAGGAGGTTGCCTGTCTCAGATCCGACAGTTAAGGCAAAGCTGGAGCCCAAACAGTAAAAGAAAGGAAACCACAGTTGCTTGTGAGCTTGGCCTCCTAATTCCAATCAGAGGAAGCAACTTCAAGTTAGAAGTTTGGATGAAATATTCTCCACTTAAATGGAGAAACTGTCTATTCTTCCACAAAAATAGCAATTAGATCATGTTTCATCCTTGCCCTCCATTCAATGTGGACAAAAGTACTTGAATGTGAGTATAAATGTGCTAGAGATTCACTACAGATATCCCCTGTTATTTGAATTTCCCATTGCCTACATCCAAGGACCACACATCTGAAGATTATGTGTCATGGGTCACAATGGCAGTCAAGAGCCTCTCTCAGCCATGTGAGACATTTACACATAGTCCCCAGCATAGAGGCTTCCTTTCTGAGTCAGTCTTGTCCTTCCTTCCTCGTCCTCTCCTTGTACATAATGGTCTGGAACGCCAGAAAATATGTAGAATGCCATGAGAGAAGCAAGACAGGCACTCAGACTTGGCCTTCAGAGAAAAATACACTTGAGACATGTATTAAAGATGAGCAGAGTTTCGAGTCATATGTATGCTGAAGGCAAAGACTGCGAAAGGGGTAGTGTATGTGTGTCTATTCATACTAGAAAAACAAAGCAAATACCTGGAACCTATATATTCACATTCTATTGAATTAAGCAACTATATATGCATAGCACATACATGTATATATATGTATAATACATATATATAATGGAAGAGTCTCTCTATATGATAAGGGATAAAAGCATAAACTAGACTTGACATCCTGCTCTTTATCTTTGCAATCTGACATATAAATAAATGGCTGAAATTATATGATAGCAAACCTTTCATATTGAAAATTCTTAAATACTTTCAAGTTTGTTTAATTACCAAATTTATACATACTGATATTATTACTCATTGCTAGGGTGATGGCAGCTCATTGCAAATGAATTTTATGATAAACTGTTTCTTTACTAAGTCCCCAAATTTAAATACACTCAGATGGGACATTCTAGTAACTTCTTTGTAATAACAACTCCTTGTCTTGAAAAACACTTTCAAAGAAATGTTAGTATTTTCCCACTCCATAGGAATCAGTAACAAGGCGAGATTCTCCCAAGAATATTCCAACAGTCCTTGAAAAACTAAGACTGTCACAAAACCTGAGCATCTGGCAACTCTGCCACCATGAAGTATCCATATGGAAGAGACCAAAATGTGTCAAAGTACCCAAAACGATTTTGGATAGTGTAGAAGATAGAATAAATAATTCAGTATCGTCAACACTTTCAACAGCAGGTAGTGAGTATGCTACCTGCTTCTATAATGTGCCAGAATGTAACATAAGTGTGTGAGTCTCTGTGTGTATGGGTGTGAGAGAGAAAGGCAGAGAGTATCAGTATACGTGAGGCTAAAAATTATTTTTGTAGAGAAATATTCCTTAGGTAGTTCTCTTTGCAGAGCCAGCAGATCTCTGTAAGAACACGTTTACAGATATACAGAAGAAAAAATGAAGCCAAAGAAAACTTATATTTAAGATAAATATAGCAGCACATATATTACCTTAGAGTCAATGAAAAAAAACTGCATTAACTTAACATTATGGTTGAAATTGTATGTGCAAAAAAGTCAAAAAATCCAAAATTATGGTTCCCTCAGCAACTATAACCATGTCCTCATGCATATGAGTATTTTGCATTATTGTAATGATGATACATTTCGGTCTTAATATCAGTTTATGCAATGTGACTGAATTAGGATTCTTCTGGGAACTATAATTTTAAATTTCTGGACTTTGGTGAATGTAAAATCTTAACTATAAAATTACATTAATATAGGGTGGGGCTTTGCATTTTATTTTTTCGCATTTAAGAAAAAAGCCATAAATATTGAATGGTTGACAATATTACAGTAGTAAAAGATTGGCTGATTTCCAATAATACAAAAAGGATTTGATAGTCTAATTCCTTAAAATAAGAACATACTACAAACAAAAATAAATTTCCTTCTGAATATTACTCAAAGAAAAGATGCCCTTTCAGGAATGAGTAAATCTACTTTTGTATAAAATTTTAGTTTCTGATTAGAAGTAATCTCATTCAGTTATATTTTAACAAGGATAAAAATAAAAATGCCTTAAATATTCCCTCCACACATATTCCTGCATCTTATAGGAAAAAAGTGTTAAAATGGTGCCTCGTATTTTCAATAGGGAGGAACTGGTTGGGAGCCACTTCTTCTACTTGCACAAGTAACATGATGGGACATAAACTGTAAAATAAAATTACATTACTGTCAACAACCATTTTTTTATTCTAAGTCTGAGGCTGATTCAGATATGATTCAGAAATGGAAAGAAACAGGAATGCAATGATCAAGTGAAGCTCAAGAAAGAGGTAACTGTACTTGTGCAAGAACTTGAGGTATTACACAAGCATCGAGTAGTTCGAAGACTAAGAACAATGAGATCACGGATTCTCAAGAGAAGAGTCACAACCACTCTTGTTTGGGAGAAAATTACAAAATACTTTTATGGAAGTGACATTTTCAAAGGGCCTCACAAAATCAGGAGTTCTTCAAAAAATGGAAAATATTAGAAGAGTCTATGGAAAGATCTAGAAGTACAGGTTTCCAACATCTCTTAGGAGAACAAAGAGATTGGCTAGAAAGTTATAGGTGGGGTAGAAAGTTCATGGAGGAGTCATATGAAATGAAAAGTTGCAAATGCAGATTAAGTGTATATTGCAGAGGACCCTTCAATGCAAGGCTGACAAATCCTAACTGGAACATGGAGGCGGGGGAGGGGGGGTGTTACTGAAGGTTTAGGCCATATATATTTTAGGAGGAAGAGAAACAAAAATCAAAAATATTTAAAAAATTAAAATCCATAACAGCAAGATATAAGACATCTTAAAGAACATGGAAGAATAGTTATGAGATTATAATAATAATCCTGACAAGCTGAAAAGAAAGCCTGAATAAATGTGATAACAGATCAAAAAAAGAAAAGGAACTTCAAGATGCTTTCAAGATTTTGAAATGCAATGAATATTAGAAAGATCATGCCATCAATAAAAATAAAAAATCAAGATTGTTGTCTCATGTAAGGAAAATGAGTGATTAGCTAATCCTCATACTCAATTTAGAGTATCAGGAGCTATAGAAACAAGTACTCTGCATTCCTCCTTTTTTTTTTTTTTTGGTACCAGGAATTGAACCCAGGAGTATTTAACTAATGAGCCACCTCCCTCTCCAGTCCTTTTTTGTTGTTGTTTGTTTTTTGTTGTGTTTACAGACAGGTTCTTGCTGAGTTGCTAAGTGCCTCGCTAAGTTGCTGAGGCTGTCTTTGAACTCTCAATACTCCTGCCTTAGCCTCAGGAGTTACTGGGATTACAAGCATGTGCCACTGTGTCCTGCAACAAGCATTCTTTATCAAAAAAAAAAAAAAAAACCCAGCATTCGAAATATGATCCAGAATACACTGATTATAACAATGAAAACAATAGTATTTCTTATACTAACCTAAATTACAAGCCAATTGCTTTCACTATCTCTTTTTATACTTCTAGAGTTGATACCAACATTAGCTGTACAAATTAGAAAACTGAGGCTCAGAAAGGATGACTTCTCAAAACTTACAGGAGAACTACGTGGCAAAGTCAGATTGAAGATGTAGATTTTGGCACCTTTGGTACAGAAATCATTCTGAAATTAAGGAAAAGATTATGAAGAAAATAGTGAGAGAAAAAATATGTGAGATGTGTGCAGAACCACAGCAAAATCTAAGGCTATAGACCAGAGACTGTCCAATAGCCCAACAGATGACTTTTAAAGTAGCTTGTAAAGTGTTACAGAGAGAGGCACTTAACAGGTATTCAGTATACTTATATCACATCAGCAGCAAAAGAGGGGATAGCACTACGCAGGACCAGATGGAATAGTTTCTCAAACATTTTTTAAAGAATCCAGTGTTCTCAAAAGAATTCTTAGATAAAACTCTAATATACAAAATGCATAAAAATACCCTTGAGTACAGCAGGAATTGATGGTCTGGAACTTTACTTAATCCAACCACTTTTCCCTTCTTTTGACAATCTTTTCTTCATACATATAGGGTGATCCCTGAGAGAACTCCATGCAACCCAGAGAAGATGCTGGAAATCTAAGTTAGTCATTAGCGCTATATAATTTGAGATTTCTTGAGTGGAAAGACAAGGTAAAATTCAGCTGAACACAAGCTAAAATCAAGCATCAGTCTGTCTAGACTTGATTTTTGCTGGTCTCTCCATTGCCATATTTTTCTTCTATGTTTATTTTGTTCTTAGACTTCTATATTGCCAACAGCTTTCCTTGATTAAAATCTATATCATCAGATCACTTGCACAGAACTATTGTATGAAATGGAAACAGCCCATTTAAGTGAGTCAATTGTGACTGTCTTGTTTCAGTACCCTATTGCAAAACCTCCCATTTGTTGTACCTGTAAGCAACTGGCCATGCCATATTACTTCACACATAAGTCAGAAAAACAATCACGTAATGTCAGGAGGTTAACATTCACTAAGTGAATGCCCAAATTTGATATCAGATGAAAGTAGATTTTTTTTTTTTTGGTACTGGAGATTGAACTCAGGGACATTCGACCACTGAGCCACATCCCCAGCTCTATTTTGTGTTTTATGTGGAGACAGGGTCTCACATAGTTGCTTAGCGTCTTGCCATTGCTGAAGCTGGCTTTGAACTCAAGATTCTCCTGTCTCAGCATCCCTAACTGCTGAGATTACAGGCTTGCGCCACTGCGCCCAGCTGAAAGTAGTTTTGTGTTCTAAGCCTTTTATAGATCTGGCCAGTATTTACATATATGGGTAGAGAGGAAAGGAACTGCACATCTCAGAGTTTAAAAGATGAATGGTCAAGCCTTTTTAATAACAAACTTGGCAATATTGTTCCATTTTTTATATAAATTGTAAATAAAAAATCCAGTCCAACTGGAGAGTAAAAATAGTAATCATTTTTTTAAAAAATGGCTCAACTAAATAATGAAAACAGTAACCATTATAAGATTTTACTATGGCAATCCCTTTGTACAAATATGAAGCGATATGTAAAGAAAATCAAAGGGTGATTCTTGGATAATTTAGTCAAGGAATAAGTTATGAGAATTCATCAATAAATAGAATGAGAAAACTCAAAGGCAGTTCACCACAGACTATTTATGCAACTCCAATTTTAATTCAGTGTGTATTGAGGGAGTCTTCTATTTCATGTGCTACAAGTTATGTCAAACCTAGACAAAACATGAACTACAACTAGATTTCACAGCACAAAGAAGCCTGGACATGACACAAACAGTTGCTCCTTTTGCTTCAAGTGATAGACAGTTCAGTTGTAAAAAGGATCTGAATATATCTAACAAAACTGAGTGAATTAAAAAGAAAGTAGCTACATGTAAGGTCAGGGTGGTGGCACACATCTATAATCCCAGCTACTCAGGAAGCTGAGGCAAGAAGATCTCAAGTTCAATGCCAGCCTCAGCAACTTAGTGAGACCCTGTCCAAAATAAAAGAGGAGCTAGGGGTATAGTGCACCCCTGGGTTCAATCCCTAGTACCACAAAATTTTTAAAAATAAAAAAAAGTAAGTGAAAATTGCTAAACACAGTAGAATTTTTATTTTACTCTCAATTTTACACAGTAATTTGCTTCAGGAGAAACCATGATCACGTTGTTTTGGGTAGACTCAGGGTTCTGCAAAAGAGGCCAACAAGAAAAGAAGAGAGATAGACAGACAGACACCTCATCCCAGGGCAGAACAACTCAAAGAAACAAAAGCAGACATAGCACTTGCCATCAAAAAATAATGGGTCAATAAAAGAACTAAACCCAAAAAGTCTAACTTGGTCAAGACACTGGTTGAAGTAAATGAATAAATCAAAAGAACAAAAAGATTTCAAGAAGTCTCATCCAAAATTCAGGAGGTGACTCCAGAAAATCGTAGACAAATGTCAAACACTAACCTTGCCTAGCAACATGCAGAGAGTAGAACTGACAGGAAGTAAGTAAAGGTACCAAAGGCCCAGGAGGGTCCTACAAAGATGACGCATAAGAGCTAGAGAAAAAAAAGAAGAAGAAATATGGCCAAGCCAGCTTAAACCACCAAGTAAAAAGTAAGGAAAGATAAAGGAAAACACAGCAAAATGAGGCAATTGTGCCGACGCCCACAACCGGCAACCTGAAGAACTTGAGGGGTGAATGGTCAACTGGAAGAAAGAATCCAAGCTGTGCAAATGAATCCAAAGGTCTCATAAGCAACTCCAAATCACAATAATCAGTAGGTCTGGATCACAGCTAAAGAGGTATCTTGCTGACTCAGGTGAGAATGTGCAAGCCTGAGCCTGCAGGTAGGGGGCATCAGTGGGCTTGATGATGCTCAGCTGAGGAAAGCTCATGGCACAGAAACAAGATGTGGGTGAAAGGAAAAAAGTAAATAGAATAACATAAAAGTGTTCTGAATTATAAAATGTGTACTTGGTATAGTCTACAAAGCAAACTCAGAATATGAAAATGTAGGTTTATCCCAAATACAAATTAATATTCTATTTATTTTTACAAAAAAAGACCCTCAATAATATTAAAAGTAAATTGAAAAACTTCTTAAAGCACAAAATTATAAATATACTATTATTACAATAATGTAAAACTAGATACATAGCAAAAGACTATACAGAAGTGAAACTATAGGTTATAATCCAGCTGCTGGGTTTATGGATTTTCATATTTTATTTCTAAATGTTCTATCGTGTAATTATATATTACTTTTATAATTAAAAAATGAAAACTATTAACAGTAAAACTTTTAATAGAAAGCATGCTTATTTCCTTTTGAATTATTTCAATTGAAATAATTCCTACTTACAATATATTTCTTGGGTAAAGAGCAATGTATTTATATATGCTGTTACACATTGAATTTCTTATAAAATCTCCCAGTCAGCAATCCCTGCACCTAATTTGTCCATCACTATAAAGTACAATTAACTTAGAGAGATAATTTTAAATTTTTTAAACTCCCTTAATTTTTAAATAGGTACAAATATGTCCTACTATTCACCTTCATGCAGCAGTAGGGAAAAATTAAATCAAAAGAATCATTGTGTGGGGTGTGATAGAGAACATCTGTAATCACAGTTACTTGGGAGACTGAGGCAGAAGGATTCCACATTCGTTAGAGGCCAGCCCAAGCAATTTAGCAAAGCCCTGTCTCAAAATAAAAAATAAAAAGGGCTGGAGATGTTGGAGCACCACTGGGTTCAATCCACAGTACTGCAGAGAGGAAAAAGAAGAGAGAGAAAATATTTAAGGTTGTGTACCAAGCAACTTATCTAGGGAAACAATGCCACAAAGATTGCATGTTTTTATAGGGCAACTATCATGTCATTAAAAAGTTCAAAGTGCAGAGATACAATGTTAAACAAATGTTTTTACTAATATTTTATTAGAATTGGAGTTGAGGTTATAGACTCTTAAGGCAGACCACGTGGGTATACCATGGAATCTGAGGGCAGAATACCTGGGCCCACCATGGACTCCCAAGGGAACCCTCCCAGATCTACTATGGATTATGAAGGTACACTAACTGAGGCTGCCATGGATTATGAAGACAGGCTACTCAAGCACACCATGGACAATGACGGCCCTCTGCCCAACTCTACCATGGACTGTGAAGTCCATCTAGACTATGAGGGCCCACTTCTTGTCTACCACCAAATACAAAGGCCCACTTCCTGAGTTTATCATGGACTGTGAAGGCACACTGCCCAAGCCTATCATGGACTGTGAGAGCGTCCATTGCCCAGGTTTATCATGGATTGTGAAGGCACTATGTAAATCTATCATGAACTCTGAAGGTGCTGACCAAAACTATCATGGACTGTAAAGACACACTGCCCAAGTCTATCACGAATTGTGAAGGCAAATGGCCTGAGTACACATACCCAATTCTAAAATGATGCTTACAGGAGACCACCTAGGGTCTACCACAGACTCTGAAGATTGAACAGCTGTTTCACCAACTACTAGTTATGTAATTGGGGGCAAGTTCCTTGCCTATTCCCTGTCTTCATTTCTTCATATTATAAATGCAGCTAATAACAGTAGTCCCAGAGGGTAGTATGAGGATATGTACTGCTTAAACTAGTACTTGGCACATTGTAAATATTATACAGCATTTTGAGACTACTTACCAATATTAGTCAATTCTGTTTTTGCAAGAAAAGTCCAATTAAATGATAAACTAAAGTTCAAAATACTGCAGTATCTGAGCTTATTAATCATTCTATAGTTTTTTTTTTGTTGTTGTTGTTTCTAATTTTGCTTCTTAGGTTGAGTTTGTTTGTACACAGCATAATCAAAATGCTTATGAACCTAATTTCTGTATAAGGATGATGTCCTCTAAGGTTGCAGGGCCACTTACATGCTGATGGCTCCTAGATCAGGATTTCAAACTTAGATCCCACCAATCTTCAGAAATTCAAGTGTCTGATGAACATCTTCACTCATCTCAAATGTAACTATCATCCTATTCAATAAACGTGCTCTTCCCCCATATTTATGGTTGCAGTTGAAGGCACAACTATTCACCAAATCAGAAACCTGACTCATCTCCTCTTTTCACTTACTCTTCCTAAATGTCCATAAATAACCTATTAATGAATCCTATTTTACATTCTGAATATTTCTCAAAACTGTTCTTTCAATATCATCCTTATTCATAAACTTATATAGTGATTCCTCGACTACTGCAAAAGCCACCCAAAGTAATCTTATTCTCAAGGCTGTCTTCTAACAAGTTCACTCTGAACCCAAGTATAAGAATAATGTTTCTAGACAGCAAATCTGACCAGGTTCTCCCCTGAATGCAAGTCCCTTAAGTTATTATGTAAAATGCCAATGTTCAGTGATCGCCTTGCTCTATAAGCTCATTTCCTGACCCATCTATGACCCTTAGAGATTCAAGCATAATAAAAGGATTGTGGTTCTCTGCATACAGTAGGGTGCCTTCTACCTCCATGTCACTGCTATCTAATTTACACAGTATGCCACTGTCTCGTGTCTCATGCTCCCTTTCTCAAAACACACATCAACTTCTTTAAGTCACTTAATAATCAATTGTTATTACTCCTCTAAGAAGGCTTTCTAGAGCCTTCTATTAACACATCAGTTGGATTATGTACTCCACTGGAGTGGCACTCTCCCTTTTTTTTTTTTGCTCAGCTAGAATGTGAACATTTTGCTACCAGTTTTCAACTAACCAATGAAGATCTTAAAGGTACAATGTTTCTTATTCACTCACCATTGTATCCAGTTTCTAGCTCTTCATATTATGTCAAGCAAATGAATTATGTGCAAGTGTGTTATGTGTACATGCCTGTGTGATGTATGAGTTCTAAACTTTGGTCATTGCACGCTCACATATATACTATCATAGATCAAATGTTGATATGAATAAAATAAACAAATCAATAAAATAAATATACTGCAGTTTTGTGACAGTGTTTCCTTAAAAACAGAACAGGGAAGCTATGAATTTCCCATTTCCTATACCATTTATTCATGTTAAAGTCAAACTGCTGATTTTAGTCTTCTGTTTCAACAATGATCCTAACATTCCTCAGGCTCCACAAGTAGTTTTTAACTCTTGCAATCATAACCAAAGTCTCCACCCTTTTCTTGACTCTATAGCTTATGCTTCAGCCAAAGTAGATTCTTCACCACTACAAAAAGCACACATTTGTGTCTCTACCTTTACATAAAAACCACTCCATCCTAGTCACCTGAAAAACATGCTCCTCAAAAGCTTCAAGTGGTGCTCCCCCCTGGGCACCATAAATCATTTTGTCAAGTTTTTACTTTCAAAATGTTGATACACTTCTCCAGCATTGCTATTTCCTTTGCATTGAATTTGGCCTCCTAGTCTATGCAGTAAGCTCTCACTCTTTCCATGTAAAATGCCTGTGACATAGATGTTCAATTAAGTAGTAATTTAATATACCATCAATCAATCTGCCCCTATTCCCACCCATTGGAATCATTGAAAAGATTTGTCTTTAGTCACACAATCTCCTCTTTGAACAACTATTCCCAATGAAAACCCAGTCAGTCATCCTTACGGTTTCACAACTTGTCTTCCAGTGTAGATATGCAGCTTTCCTGTTATCTGAACTTTAGTTCTTTATTTCCATTAGCCCTTCAGAAATATCTACTCGGATATAATGTTACTCTTTTAAACCCAGTATACAAATATTAGACTAATTCATTGCTTTCGTCCCCTAACATTCCTTGTCGTTCTCAACTTCACCCTGACTGCCAAGAGCTTGGTATTATGCTAAATCCCTGGGTTTATTCAGAAGGTATATTTGATTATTCCCTTATGATTAACTCCTGTTACAAGGTATCACTTCCTGTGTTCGTTTTTATTATAAACAGAACTGCTAACTTCTGCCTTTTCTCCCACATTCCAACACTGAGTTTTTATCAGGTGAGACCACGAAGATTGAGTATCTTCTTAAATGATTTCCTTTGTCTTCCAACTCCTTTCTAAAATCATGTTAATATTACCAATTGCATTATGCCTAACTAAATTCAACAAACTATTTGGAAAACTACCTGGCTCAAAACAAAATAGAAACAAGAGATCAACTTAGGTTATTTTAAAGCAAAACACTGGGTAATTCTAAATCTCAATATCTTCCAAATGAAGACTTGCTTAATGGGTAGAACTCTGAGTTTCTTAGATTTCAGTATACTTACTTCATCACTTAAACTGATGAAGTTGCTTTCTCTAAAGAGTCTTGGATCTGACATAGATTCTTCTGCAGTTCAAACATATAAGCCAGATTCTTTACTTTGATAACACAATACCAATTTTGCTAACTACAGAATTGGGAGTTGTAGCATGTGGGTGTCCGTTCAGTTGACACAGAATGCTAACTCAAACAAATGTTTACGACCTGAAGTTTATTTACTCTTATACATACTAACATATTCACTGATGAAATGATATGATATATAAAATTTGCTTCAAAATAATCCAGTAGGGGAGGACCTGGAGGGGGAGCAGGACACAGATGAAACAAGATTGGTCATAAGTTGATGACTATTAAGACAGTGATGGGTATAAAAAACTTTATGAAATTTCTATACCTACATTTAAAATTTTCACAATGAATATTAAAGTAAATTTGAAATTAAACATTGTAAAATGTTATCAGTATTTACTGTGGATAATGGCACCATGGCTGATTGTTTTCTTCTATATGTCTAAACATTCTTTCACATTTTCTGTAATGACCAAAAATTACTTTATAAAAGTTATAAAATGCTTAGTATTTTTTAAAATCTATCTGCTCTACATATCTTAAGAGTCTTCCTACTGAATGAATATTTTAAATGGATATGTTAGTTATTCATTTCTTAAAATCACTGAAATTTTGTCATATCTTAGGTGAAAGACCCACCAAGATATGTACATACACTATTTTACTCTGGTCCTCATTTGAACTATTTTCATGATAAATATTAGCCTACTCTCGCTTTTTCCTGAGGGATGATTCATGAAACATAACGTAAAACTTATCTTTATTAAAAGAAATTTGAAGTATCAATATTCTCTGTTATGTGAAAGGAGATGAGCTACACATTAGAATCACCAGAGACTGAATGCTGAGCCCTAAGGCACGTTCAACACCATTCACATAATGACTCAAGCCTCAGTACTTCCTAAACTTCCCAAATGATGCCTATGTGAGGCCCAAGTTGAAAAGCATTGTTTATGAACTACATAAATTAGTGATAGTTTGTTTATTTTTTACTATGGAAAATTTCAAGCATACACAAAAATAGACAGTAATACGAATCTTATATAAACACCATACAGCTTCAACTAGTTTTACCAAGGTTGGTCTGTCTTCTCTCCTATTTTATTTATTATTTATTTATTTATATATTTGTTCAAATATTTTACAGCAAATTCATTTTTCAATGTTTCAGTATGTAAACACTGCTTCTTATGATTAACTGACTTAATTCCTTTTTATTAAACAATGAGAGGCTTTGCTGAGCTTAGTTTTTGTTCAAATGGATTGTTTCCTTAAATTAGAATTTCTAAAATATTTTTCCTTTTTATCTTTATTACTTGGATTTCCTAGTTTTGCTTTTATAAAATGGCTTTCAGTTATATATGTGCATTTTAATGTAAAACAGATCTTTGCATAAATTTTCAATGTATCCTCATATTACTGTCCTTCAAAGATTATATCCAAAATCTACTCTATTACACTATGTAAAATCTTTCACCTCGAATTCATAAACAACATGTATTTCTCTTTGTTATAAAAGTAACAAAGGAAGCAGGGCGTGGTGGCGCATGCCCATAATCCTATCATTTTGGGAGGCTGAGACAAGAGAATAACAAGTTCAAAGCCAGCCTCAGCAATGGTAAGGCGCTAAGCAACTCAGTAAGAAGCTGCCTCTACATAAAACACAAAATAGGGCTGGGGATGTGGCTCACTGGTGAAGTACCCCTGAGTTCAATCCCCAGTACTAAATAAATAAATAAATAAATAAAAGGGGATGGGCATGCTGGCACAAGCCTATAATCCCAGGTACTCAGGAGGCTGAGGCAAGAGAACCACAAAATGAAGGCCAGTCTGAACATTAGCAAGATCTGATCTCAAAAGAAAATTTACAAAGGTACAGGAATATAATTCAGTGGGAAAGTGATTGCCTAGCATGTGCAAAGCCCTGGGCTCAATGAGCAATACTGCAAAAATAAAACAAACAAATGAAATTGTTACATAGGATTAGGGATGTAGCTCAATGGTAGAGCTTGCCTGGCTCGCACAAGGCCCTGAGTTAAATCCTCAGAACTACAAAAGAGAAAAGAAAAGAAATGTATTTTCATTAAAGAAGAATTTGGAAAATACAGACAAAAATAATATCACTTATAAGTCGTCAACATCTATGTAACTCTTTACATTTTGGATATCTTACCCCAGTTTTTTCTTTTTAAACATGTAAACACATTTTATGAAAGTAGATTCAAATTATATGCATCATTTTCATAATATAATTTTATTTAACATTACTGTGAGTATATTCTCAAGACATTAAATTTTTAAAAACATGACAATTTAAGGGCTATGGAATTATTGTACCATATGAATGTACTAAAATTTACAAAACTATTCCCTTCATATTGCACAGTTGGGTTCCTTTCCAATTTTTACACATAATAGTTTATTGATAATTCTAGTTATTTCTTTGTTAAGAATGGTGAAGGGTCTTTAGTTTTGTCCTACTTATATATTAATAAGTTAGCCTACCACAAAGTGCTGGATGCCAACAGCAGACATGACACTCTTAGTCAGAGACAAAAGACTTATTTACTAGGTTTCATATTCATGTCAGTTCTCCTGGCCCTGAAGGCTGATACAGATGATGTGGGTGGCTGAGATGGATGATACACGGTTTGCCTTAGAGCTAAGGAACCCTGAGTTTATGAAACCCAAATCTTTTATAATGAACTGTAAGCAAACATACCCAACCTTTATTTCAAAGGGAAACATTATCTTTATTATAGTAGATAGTAAATAAACTAAACCTGTTTGAGCCAAAAATTAATTTTTCCTTATCTGTTTTTGTCAGATATTTATTTAGTCACAGCAATGAAAAGGTGACTAATGCAATCACCCTATTAATTAATATAACAATGAAATGTGTTCATATATTCAGAGATTTCAGAATGGTGTTGAACAAGTAAATGTCAAAAGCTATTATTATTGTCTGGCAGCTACTCCAAGTACATCCCAGTCTTAACCATTTTACAAAACTGAGTCAAATACCACTGCCTCTATGAATACAGCTGCTTTGAATTTCCAGTTCAATATCTATTCCACATATTGAACCTTTTCATTATATACTATGTTCAGAGGTCTGAATTGGCCATGTGTCTTTTATATCTAACGCTTTACAACTTTCACTTTAATGACAGTAGAAAAGGCTTTCTAGAATTGAAAAAAATTCTAACTTTCATGATCCCAGTGGCATCAACATAATATTGTCCAGACTTGTATTACTGCAAATGAAAATCTTTATATATTAATTATGCAAAAAATAAAGTGATTTTTAAGGGGAAATCAATAACTTTCTGTGTGTTGATAGGCAGTCAATGAAACAGTTCTGAACATTTTAATATTTGGTTGAAACATTTTTAACATAATGTTTCCTATAAGTTTTACAACAAGATAGTAGAAAGCATCAGCCACTCAAACAACTAGAGCAATAACAAAATTCACCATGATAAAGATGGCTCCTAATGGCTCCAAATAGACCCAAGACTAAAATTAATAAAGCACAGCCCAAATAATTTATGGGCCAGAGCCATTAGAATGAAACAATAACAGATTATAAATACAGAAACTTTTTATTTATGTATATATATATTCATTCATATATATGGGTTTTAAGAAAATACCTTCATTATAGTGGATATTTTGAAAATCAAAACTATAGATATTTTTGACATTAAGTAAAAATGACATCATGATTCTAAAACATATATTTTATAATTGTATGTGTCCTCCAGGTTTTCAAAGAATTTTCATACACATAGCATAAAATTAAAGAGTATAAAAACATTACGGAATGAAATGCACAGATATTATTGTTCTACTTGCAGATAAATAAAAAGTTGAGCAAAACAGAATATTTTTACTAAAGCATAACTACATTTAGAATTTTGAAAGGCATATGAAATAATATTTTAAATAATTTAAGCTATTGCAATTCAACTGATATAATTTAAATGTTTTAACATATTACTCAATTAAATATGAAACTGAAAAATCAATCTTTGGATATAAGATGTCTTAAGAAGCACAATTTAGCAAACTCACTGCCATTTTAAAAAACTATTTCATGAAGGCAAATAATAGTAGGAGAAATTCAAAAGTACTGAAAAACATGTTTTGACATGATTTGGCACCAACTACCAGTAAAGTAGTGATGCACAAATATATACATCCATCAGCTCAACTCTGGGGTACATAACAGGCAAATATATATTCTTTTCCAAAGATTATGACCAAGGAGGAATCAAATGCTTCTGAGGGTAATATTGGGAGGGAGTACTTGTGTGTCCCATATGAAGCAAAATGTAGTTCCTTGCTTGCTCTCCTCAGCTCTTTCTTTTCCTTCTTTTTGTTTTTTTTCTCTCCTTATCAAAAAGCTTTTATTTTACTTTTAATTTTGAGAGATCTGTCCACTGGGTACAGAATACTAGATGGATAATTTCTGTTTTCTTCTCAGTGATTTGAAGATGATGTTCTGCTCTTTTCCTAGTGCACTGTTACCAAGGAGAAATCTGCTGCCATGTTTAATTTTATTCTGTGTAGCTGGTTGGTTTTGTATTTTTTTTTCATTCTTTCCTCTTTTTGTTTTTTAATCCAGCTGTTTAAAAACTATTCTCTTAATTACTGTTATGGAGTCCAGGTGGCAAGGAAATGAGAGACCAATGGTCAACAGCAAGAAAGAAACTGAAGGCCTTAGTCTCATCACTCATAAGGAACTATATGTTGCCAACAACTGTGTGAAGTTGGAACCAGATGTTTCCCCAAGATATTTTCCAGTATGGCTGAAGAGTACTGGAATTATGTCTGCCCATTTTTGAGCAACAGATATTATTCCTTCAGAGATGATTCTTTCTCCAACTTTGAAAATACTCTAGGATTCATGTCCTAATCTATACTTACCTGAATATTCAAGGGGAACCCTGAGCACAACACCAGAATTCTTTCTTTGAACACTTGTTTTTATTCTAGTGTGCTGCCCTTTATCTATTCAGATATATGCTTCCATCTTTCCTCAACTGAAGGGGATTCTGCCTGGATTCTGCTCACCCTGGATTCTGTCTCCCTGCATCAGGACTTAGAAACCACCCAGTATACTAAGTTTGAGCAATCACAGAGCCCATTTCATCTGATTCCCTCTTCCCTGTGATTAGTGGTTTCTGATGCTTGATATCATTCATAAAGTTCAGGGGTTTTTAAATCATATTTTCATATAATCTGTTCATTGTTTGTTTCAGATGGAAAAATAAATCTAGTTCCTACTACTTAATATTGCTTAGAAGCAGAACTCATCCAAAAAAATACATTTAAACACAGAAGTAAAATTAAAACAAATGTGGGAATTACGGTGCAAAACAGAACATAAAACATACTTGCTCTGACTCTGTAGATATGATACAACAACTATGGGAAGGAAAGTACAAGAAATTTTGGAAGTGGAGTAAACTCAGCAACTGCCTTATCCATAATTGTTGGAAATGTATGCATACTACTTAAAACTTGCAAATCAAGCAAGAGAAGTGTATGCATTTATACAGAATATAGATTTTTAAAAATATGGAGGATAATGTTATTGATTAAAATAAAATGGTAGACAAAGAACAACAGACAAGGGAATTGAGAACCCATTCCTTTTAACTTTGCTAATTAAAGAGAACAAACATACTACCTTAAAAATTAGGGAATCTACGATATCATATAAAGATATAATCATAAATGTAGCCAACAGGGGGGGAAAAGCAAACTTTTCAAAACATTAGGACACAAGTGAGACACAGTGACACATACCTGTAATCCCAGCAACAAGAGGCTGAGGCAAGAAGATCACAAGTTTGAGGCCAGCCTCCGCAACTTAGAGATACTTGGTCTCAAAATAAAATTTAAAAAGGGCTGAGAATGTAGCTCAGTTGGTAAAGTACCCTAGGTTAAATTTCCAGTACCACCAAAAACAAAAATTAAGACACCCAATCTTGTAGGAAAAAAAATTTTAATGTCTTTTCTCAGAGAAAGTGAAGACTCGAAAACACATTTTCATAAGAGACATAAAGAATGCTATACTCCAAAACAATCCACGATCACAACTACCACTCCACACCCCAAATAAGACAATAAGCTCATGTGGTTTCATAGGGGGGCTTTGACCAAATTTTAAAAGGGCAGATTAAGTCCATTTCAGTTTCAACTGGTATAGAGTAATGTTGGATGGGAAAATATCAAAATGATTTTACGAAATGAGTGTGCCAAGACCAACACATGACAAGTTTATCTCACTTATGAATAAAGTATTAGCAACAACATCCAGCAGGAAATGAAAGCAGAGTAAATCATCATGAACAAGGGATATTTCTCCCAAACGTACAAGCATGGTTCAATATTAGTAAGTCAATTAATTGATAAGATTCATCACTTTAATGACTCTAAAGAGAAAAAATCATATATGGTCATCAGAGAGTATTTAACTGAATTAACAACTATTCATGATTTTTTAAAACAACAAAATTATTATTCTTAAAATAGAAAGATGAGCCATGTGTGGTGGTGCATGCCTATAATCCCAGAAGCTCAGGAGGCTGAAGCAGGAGGATCACAAGTTAAAACCAGCCTCAGCAACTTAGCAGGACCCTAAGCAGCTTAATGAAAGCCTGTCTCAAAAATAAAAAATAAAAAGGGCTGAGGAGGTAGCTCAGTGATTATGTTCCCCTGGTTCAATTCCTGATACCAAAAAAAAAGGAAAGAAAAGAAAAGAAAAAAATAGATGAACATTTCTAACTGTAATAAAATATGCCCAATTCATGTCAAAGGCCAATATCATACTAAAGAAAAAACATGAAGGAGCAACAAGACAAAAAGACTCACTATCACCAACATTATTTAGCATTATACCACCAGCGCTAGCCAAAAGACCTAGACAAGACAAAAAAATTAAAGGTGTAAAAACTAGAAAGAAATTGACAAAATTGTCAGTGTTTATATATAAGATGAGAAAATTCAAGGCTATCAACCCCCAAAAAACTATGTATATTTTAAAAAATATTGTAAAATAATTTGGTGTGCTTACAGAGTATAAAATCAAGGTTATAAAATAAATCTAAGAAATAGGAAAAATCTCTATAAGTTTTAAAGTACTACTAAAGAAACCTCAAAGATGACCTGAATGAACAGAAAGCTGTTCATATATGAACATATATGAATATATGAATAGTCAAAATGGAAAGACCCCATATATGAATAGTCAAAATGGAAAGACATCGGTTCTCAAGTTAATTTATCTTTATAACGATTGGTCAACAGCAACAACAAAAAGCTGTTTCTTATTAATTTTAAACTATAAAAACTGATTCTAATGTTCATAGCTAAAGACAAAGAAAAAAAATAACCAAGAAAGTTCTGGAGGGGCAGGGAATAAACAGGAGATGAAGACTAACCCTACTAGTCATGCAAGAATATGAAAATCTGGAAATAGAAAGTACAATAATGATTTAAATATTGACATGAACAATGGAAAAGAAGACAAATTCCATAAACAGATAAATTACATTCAAGGACTGACATATGGTAAAGGTAGCCTCTGAAATCAAAGGGGATCAACCCAATAAATTGTGATTAGTCAAGTTGGTAGGCATCTGGAGGAAAAATAAACTGGTTTCTGGAAAGCATGCACCAGGAGAAATTTCACATGAAATGTTTCAATGTTTTAAAAAAAGTAACAAGCAAAGTACTGAAATGCTGGCTCCACCCTAGGAAACCACTTCCCCATAGGTCACAACTTGCTATCCAGTGGAAATATGTGAGCGACAAATGTAATATATGCAATTTTCTAGTAGCCACTAAAATTTTCTAGTAGACTTTAAAAATGGAAATCAAAACAGGAATAATCGATTTTAATAATATATTTTATTTAATTCAATATATCCTAAATATATCAACTATAAACAATGGCAAATATGACCTATATTACATTCTTTATTTTAACTAAATCTTTTAACTTCAATGTGTATTTTACACTTACAAAACATCTCAATTCAAACTAGCCACATTTTAAATGCTTAATAGCCACATGTGCCTTTTGGCTACCATACTAATCAGTGTAATCCTAAGAACTGCAGAAGATCCACAGTTAGGGAACAGGGTTATGTTGTTCAGCACTGTTTACCCAAGGCCTGCATAGTGCCTGCCATATATTTTTGTGAGATAGAATGGAGGGATCCAGGAATGCAAATGTATCCTGTTTGAAAAAAAAAATCCTATTTCTACATTAGAAGTTTGGCTTTGAGTTTTAATTCTGAAATTACCTTTTGGATCACTTGGGCAAATTAAAACTCTTTTGAATTTGATCAGAAAAGGAAGATTCTTCGTACTTACCTATCACTTCAGGTTGCATGGAGGATCAAATGAAACTGTGTAGACATTAGTGATTGATGAGGCACTTCATAAATGTTTTCTATAGTTACTAACATGAAGAGCTCTGTCTCTATAATCACTTTCCAGAGGACACTATTTTCCTGTTTCGATTAATGTTACCCATCTGTCCTCCACCTATGGACATGTAGGTGGAAGCTCTGCAATGAATTGGTTCATGCTCTGTGGGATACTGTTTTGGCAAAAAATTATGGTCAATGCTTTGTTCTACATGTCACCTGCCCCCAAAGAGAAGCCTTTATCCCTTCCCTTGGCAAGGTCTTTCCTGAGGTGCTACAGGCCTAGGTATCCTGTGGGTATTTGGTTTGAAGCATCTGCCCTTTAAGATAACACTATTCATCCTTTGTCATAGGCCAGGAACTGGTTTAAATGGAATCCAGAAAAGGAAATTGACCCAAAATTTTGAGATGTTCTTTAGAGATATTTAGAGAAAGTGAAAAGGGATAGATACTGGAGCTGAGCAGACTAAAGGAAGGAAGAAGAGTCAACAACGACCTTCTGATCAGGAAGCTGGAGCCAGGCTTGTTGCATTTTCATCACTGACTTTCATCATATGGAAGGTTAGTATTCCATTCACATCTCTCCCTCTTCCCTAATTGGTAACTTCTGGCTGCCTGGTAAAAAGGAAGGAGAGCCAGAGGAACTCATTATCTCCCCATGAAGCTTCCTTGGTTATTTAAATCATCAAAGCTGGCATTTTGAGCATGCAAATTAGAAAAATAGAGAAACTTAAATATAGTCAGTCTCCTAACTTATGCTCAATAAGCCACACACCTGAGCTAAAATAAAAGCTCCCTAAACCGAGGGCACTTTGCAACAAGTATACCTGTTTAAGTTCTGGATGAAACCATCCTCTTATTTTTAGATGAAACAATATTCTCTGCTGCTGGTAGAATAGAAAGAGCATAAACCAGAAAACTTTGAGTATTCCTTTGGCCTACCACTTAAACATGGCCTAACTTTGCACAAATAAGTTTACATTCTTGGTACTTTTCCATGTATGCTAATTGAATACAATTATACTGGTTGTAAAGTCAGGTGACCAAAAGGAGGCAAATTAAAACCGCTGGGCAAGGTTTTATTGGAAATACAGGCTCTCAGGCTAAACTCTCCCGTCCATCAGTGTGTGTCTGGGAGAGTGGCTCACGTGTTCCACGGTAAAGAAAATTTAAAGGGCTCGGTCAGGAATGGGAGGGCTTAAGGCAGGAATGAAGGGGCTATGAGATAAGAAGAGGAGGTATCTAGAGTCCTGCATCCCCTGAGATTGGTCAGGGGATTCTGCCAAGATCAGAGTCCTTCCGGGATGACACAGAAAAAGTTCACTTACTGGTAGGAGGCGCCATTGTGCTTACATATCAGCGTCTGGTACGCTGTTCCTATGCGCATGCGGGCTGCTTGATGCTTCATTACCCACAGCTGCTCCAAACCGAAGCCCCACACCCGCCGCAGCTATGCGGAATCCACCACGCTGCCGGTCCTGGGTCCACTGCTGCATCGTGTAGTTCGCCATGCTGCACACTCTGTGTCCTCCTCATGAGAAGAAACGGGAGACCTCCAGCCAACCCAACACTGGTCACCAAACTGTTTGGAATTTCACTGTCACTTTACCTAAGTACTGTTTAGTTTGAATAAGTGAATCCTAAAGGATCATATGGAATTCTTAGAAGGTGGTGGAACCTTTAGCAGGTGGGGCCTAGTGAATAGAAGTTATGACACTGGGGGCATGCACTAGAAGGGAATATTGGGACACTGGCCCATTCCAGTCTTTTTGTTTCCTGGCTACCATGAGGTGAGCAATCTCTTCTCCTTGGTTCTCATGATGTGCTGCCAACCACATGCCCAAAAGCAACAGGTCAACCAACAGTGAACTGATACTTTCAAAACCATGAGCTAAAATAAACGTTTCCTCCTCATAAATTTATTTTATCAAGTGTTTTTTCATAGAAACAGAAAGCTAACATACCTACATAGAATGATTATGGGAGGCTGGTTTATTATTATTATTATTGCAATGATTTCTGACAGGATCTATAAATAACCTATCAAGACATTTTAGTATGAATAGGTTCTATTATAATACACTTATTATTTTATTACAGAACTATATGGGTGTTGGCACAAAAACTATGAATGTTTTTATGTTTATCCTTCATATTCTAATATGGTTTAGATTATCTTTTACCATGCCAAGTGAATGACACAAGTAAGGTGAATAATTATAAAGGCAGGTGATAATAGAAACATGAACCATCCCTCTACTCTGTACATGTGTGAACACAGAGGGGACTCAGCTTCATAATTTAGAACCAGAACACCTCAAAGGTGCAATAGTCCTGCTGCTAAGAAAGTTAGAAAAAGGCCTATGTCCCTAGACCAGAGTTGCCTACAGAACTCAGGGAGCACAGGCAGGTAATACTCACATAGTTTTCCACATTTATGTCTTGGAAAAGGGCTAAATTTTAATAGGTAAGTATCCTAGTGTTTCTGCTGCTAGCGCACAGGTGTCTTCCTGTATTAAGCTCTTAAGAAGGACTTAGTGCTTTAAGTTTCCTGTGAAAGTGGTCTTTGCTTCCACTAAGTTCTTAAGAATAATTTTAAAGAAAATAATGATGTGGAATTTTGTACTTCTTCGTTGTAAAGTTATATTCTTATACTTCCTTGGGAAAATAACTTCTTTTACTCTTCTTATTCACAAAACTGAAGCATTCCCAGTGTCTAGCTGGAGGAACATAAAAAAAGTTAGGAATAATGCTCAATGGATTTATTCCTGTGAAGATGAAAACATACAATGTAACAAAGAGAAAAAAGATAATCTTAAGGCTACAGATAACTGACCAATTCTAAGTAAGAATTTCTTAAAGGGAAGCCAAATATGCAGTGGAAGCCCAGTGTCGGTTCATTTTTTCTTTACTTTTTTCTTTTCAGTTAGAAGATAAGCAATTTGACTGATGGTATTTTTTCCACATTGGTGACATTTTAAATGGAAACCAAGATTTTTTGGGGGGTGGCTATAATAGCTTGATGAAATCTTTTACATGTGCCAAAATGTTTCATTAATGTAAGTCAGCCAAATAATCTTCCTGCCTTGTAATATATTTCTTTTTAAAAAATGTTCTGTGAACTGTTAAAAAAAAAAAAATAACTGGAGTACTGACAGCTTAGCTTATAAGTGGGTTATACTGACTAATATTTTACTCCTATTTCCTCAAAGCAAACAGAAAACATGGTGTGATTTTGATTAAGTTAGATATGAAATTCTCAAGTTTTTGCATTAAATAATTAGCAATTTAAAATTTGGATGGCTATCAATGAACTGGAGTTTAACCAAGTTGTGTGCTTCACATTTAGAAAACTGCTTGTCCTTGTTAAGAGCAAGGAAGTTGCTGCCATTAGGGCTGATGTATTTAGGTCCTGCTGGCCAAGTACCAGTGTTTTTTGTTTGTTTGTTTGTTTGTTTGTTTTGTTTTTAACTCTACATGTTGGGAAGTTTTCCTATGTAAAGTAAAAAGTTAGCTCATGTATGCCTGTTTAACTAATGATAACAGTACAGATGTGTGATATTTGAAAATAGCAAAACTGCCTTTCATTCAACAGAAAATGACATATTTAACATTAAAGCCAAAAAGTATAGTGATGCACTGGAGGTGGAAAATGGGGGAACCTTAAATAAATTACAGGGAAATTTCCATAACAGATTCACTAGTACTGCTGATTTAATAACGATTTCCTGTCATGAACTATATTTATCATATACTGCCTCTCTGACATGACATTCTACTTAATGTTTTTGAGAGTCATGTTTTAATCAGATTAAACTCAAGGAAACCGATAGGTATCTGTTTGGCTCTCAGCTTTAGCTTCTGTTTCTTATTTAGTCACAAGACTATTATTGCTGGAATCTTTATAAACACATTTTCTGGGATTGCAACAGGAGTGCAGCTTATGTTGTGAGGTCAGAAAAATGTGTGCCAGTGGTTTTCATAATCTATGCACAGAGTGCCTTATAGAACTGTTCAGTAAATTAAAGACAACTAATGCAAAATGTGTTCCTTTCCCCCATGGGATTAAGCTTCTAAAAATATAATTCATTTTTAGATACAAAAAAATAGTTTCTTAGGAACTAAGTAACCAAGAAGAATGTTCAAAGAAAAGTTGGTACAATATTGTTCATTATTCAAATAAATTTACATAAAACTAAAATCTAGTAAGTGCAAAGTTATTAAAACCAATTTACCTAATAAGCAATAGTAATTTTAATAACTTATAAAACAGCTATGACATTACTTAAGATGCAGCATTCTAATGTCATCAGTGAGCACATCAGGCTAAACACTTGAAAGAGCTTCGGAGGACATATATTCCCTCCTTCAAAGTCAGACTCTGAAAAAAACTGCTCCCTGGCCCAAGATGTCCTAAGACAAAGAGATCCAGTAACAATCCAAAAATGCCAGACTGATCATGAGGTAAGAGTTAAGGCATGTATTAAAGTTAGATTTGTGATAAAAGTGGAAATTAGTAAACAAAGTATAAAAATGAATTAAAAAGGAACACGGGGCTTTAACATTCCAGTATTCATTACATGAAAAACATTCTTCGGTGTAAATGACATGCAACATGCAAAACCACCTTAAGTGTAGATATAATAAAATGCATAGTTTTTTATCCACATAAGGTGTCCACCTCTTCTTAACTTAGGTAAATATAAAATAATTTTTTCAGTAACTACCTGTGGCTTGAAAGCCTCTTAACTTTAGTATATCTTAAAAATACAGTAGGTCACACATGACTGGCACTGATTAACCAGTAGGATGTAATTAAACTAGTACTAAATTATAAACTAGTGAGTAGCACCCACACCAAGTTTATCAGGTACATTTTTATATAGTACACATTACATGGGAAAAGAGAATAAATAGTCTTCAGTTCTGTGTATACAAGAATAGGGAATCTTTAAAACTTTTATCCATCAACAGTTAATGGGATTCCTACTGAAGTTTTTCTTATAGGTATTTTAATAACATATCTGAGTCTAAGAAATCTAAAAAAAATTAGTCACTGTTATTAGCAAGATTCATCTTAATATTTCTATGCTTATGTATAAGTTCAGTCTACATTCTTTTTGCTTAATATTGGTAAAATATTTTAATAACAATTTAGAGGTTGGGTTTCAGGTGAGCAGAAAAATATACTCTGTTTATAAGCAGAAGATATACTTTTGAACCAACTTTTAAAATTTTTACTGGCTCTTACAACATTTGTTTGAAATCCTTACAAGATATTCATCTATTTGTGGCATCATATAGGTCTGTCTCCCCATCTGTCTATGTTTTTCATGAAGACTAGTATCTGGTGCATGTTTTTTTTTCTTCCCCACTTTAGTAGCTGTTCATTGGCCCACTACTTTGCCATTTCTGTAATACTTGTCCGACAGCTTTTATTGATCACTTTTTAATAAAATACAAGCTTTCTTTTACAGGACAAGGGGACAAGTAATCAATGTATTTAATTTAATTTTGACTAAATTTCACTCGGTATGGTTAGAAAATTAATGTCATCAAAATCTATTATTGACACAATAAATAATTACATTGGCAGCATGACATAATACTAAAATTTAAAAGACTGAATTTTCTAAGAATAACATGCATGCAGTTATCCATCTCAGACCCTTAGCCTTATCTATCCAAAAGTAACCTGCTTATATTACATGGTCAGATTTGCTCAGGAATTCACATCTTGCATGTGTGGACATCTTGAAGAATCCTTTTCTAACAGGATATCCTGACAACACCGCCCCACCCCCAACTGACTTGGTAGCTGACTCCAGCACAGCTCATCTGGTTTGACTAAAATCATTGCATTATTTGGCAGCAGTTTCTTCATACGTGGCGCTTAGAGCTCATTGAAGCTCAAACAGCACAGGAAATGCAAATCATGCAAACCACCCTCACGATGGCGATGTACAGTGGCGTGATTGAACGGCGGTACGCACGGCTCGTGGGCTGACCACATGAAAGGATCCATTTAAGGACCAGATGAGCAAAAGCTGGGATAAGTTAAAGAGTATGTGTGAGCTTCAAAGCTGGGAGAATAGCATCCTTATTTAAAATGGAAGGGGTTTTATTATTATTATTTTTTATTAATAACACCTGCCCAAGTTCTGTACATTGAAGAAAGTGATGGAGGGAGAGTAAGTTAAACTTTCACTATACTGAATTTACGTATGCCAATATACTTTTAAATTCCCACGTACGGTAGAATAGTGGAGTATTTTCACAAGATTTTTTACAAGTGTTAACAATTATTGGAAATATTTTTTCAGTCAGCTTTAAAAAAAAAAGATAACCTAATTCCTAATGTGTCAGTTTTAATGCCACATGTTCATAAAATTAGTTCCTCCAATGAAAAACTTTTGTAAAAATGAATAAGGAGCTATAATGCTTAGGAATTCTTCAACAAAAGCCTTAGAAGCAATACAGAATTTGCTATTAAAGGAATATTTGAATAACGCTAATCCACTAACTAGAGCAGAAAAATTGTCTATAGCAAGTTTTTCTTTTATTTTTTTGCAAATGATTATTTTTACATGTTTCTAGTTTACCACCAAATAAAGGAAATGTGATTATTAAGAGAACATAAGAACTTACAATAATTAAAAGAAACATTTAATTGTATGTTTATTTAGTATGTTAAATTATTTTCAAAAGCCCTCTATGTTATTTCATTGTATATAGGCTTAAAATCATAAGGAATTTCACTAAAGCACTGGGCCCTCTTAATGCCTTGTGATTATAGCTAGAACGTTAAATAACTGAATGAGGAATTTAGAAATTTAAGTGAAGTGGGAGGAAAGCTAATGCTCCTGGTCTAGGAAACAGAAAACCCTAGCAAGAACAGCTGGACAAATCACTCTCTCAAATCTTTCTTATCTACAAAAGAAGGTACAATTACCACCTTGCTTGACCACTGCATAGTTTATTTGAAAGACAAAATGATGTAGTCTATGAAAACATTTTGTAGTGCTCTGCAAATGTAGAGAAACACTGTACCACTTAAGAGGTACTTACAATGTGCCAGGCTCTGTGTTAGGCTCCTTAGGCACATTATTTTGTTTGGTTTAAGTTTACCTTCACAAGAACACTGTTAGTGAGGTATTGCTAGTGCCATCTAAAGAGACAAGAAAACTAAGAAAAGTTAAGCAATTTCCCCTAAAATCTTATGGCAGATAAATGGCATCCCTGAGAGTAATACAGAAGGACATACATAGATCCATGCTCATGTTTCATTATCATCCACTGGGTGTCTTGATTAGTAGATTCAAAATAATTCAATGCTAACCCCCCACAAAATAGAATTTTCTACCAGATACACCATTGAGAAAGTTTAGATGCTTGTTATTTTGAATTGGTCCATAATACTCTATTGTGTCCATTTCTTTCTTAATTTATCCTAAACCAGGTAATGGCTACCCTGTTAACAACTAGAAAGAATGCTGATAACCATAATCTCTTCTGAAGTCCCCAGAGATGCTGCCCTAAATTTTTCAGTGTTTTTTCTGACTAGATCCAATAGTAAGATACAGGTTGAAAGACTTTGTGATTGCCAACTGTTTCCTTTCCAAGCCATGGAAAAGCTACTTGTATGCACAGTCCCTAACAACCTAGGGCTCATTATTTGACTTTAGTTTTGTTTTTAGGCAGTATGCACAACTATATGGGAGAAAATAAGATATCTTAAAACAAAATAAAACAAAACCCCACAAGCTGTCAATTGCTTGCATTTAGCAAAAAGGAAGGCTATGGATATAGAAAACCCCGTCTGTAGAAAAGTGCATACAATCTTATACAAATGAATAGAGGCAGCATAAATGTGCCAGTATAGTATCAGAGCAACTGGTAAATGAAGAAAAGTCAGTGCAGAAGCTAGCCAATAGGAAGTACTCAAGTCTGTTAAGAAGCAAAGTTCATTCACAGCTAGAAAATCCACCAAGTAGCTGAAGCAATGGCACAGCCTAGAAGAGTATGGGTTAATACAGCTGGAGAAATGCCAGATTTCTCCTTGCATCCTCATCTCTTGGAAGGCATCAAGAATGCTAGTAGAATGCACAGCCTTAACCCATCTAGAGGAAATCTGAGGTATGAATATTATGCTGCTTCTGAAGGTCGAAGATTTGAAAGCCTCCAGTTATATCATGTCCTGTTTTATAAGGGAAACAGATATGGAAATCATGCACTGAGGAGCCACACGTTCAAGGTTTTCAGAGATTGTAATTGTAGAGGAGGAAGCACCTCCTTGTAAAATAAACTTAAAGGCTGCATTTTGAGGAGGAAACAATGATGTGGACCAAGTCAAGAAATAAAGTATTAAAATGAATTTAAAATTTTCAGGTAAGACCAAATTACTACATCAATTTGTGTGAGTTTTGTTTTTATTTTATTTTGAATAAGGAAGGTCTACTTTCATTCCTTTTCAAATTCTCCATAACAATTTTAACAGTCCTATTGTCAGACTTGCTTTTGAAAAGCAAAACTACATCTATTTCTCTTGACCTTTGAGCCTGTTTCTCTATTTGCTTTCAATAGCAAGAGAACACTATTGCCAATTACTTTAATCATTTCTTACTTTTGCCTTGAAATTATTGCAAATTCTCTTGGTATTTGTTTTCGGTCTTCTTATTGATTTTCATCAGTGTCCTCTAGGTGCTATCAAATTTGCAAGATTAGATTCACATTATAGAATTCAATACTAAACACTCAGGGACCCACCTAAAGATGTCATCACCCACCTCTGGTTTTCAACAACTCACTTAACCTCCCCAGACCACCTTTTCCTCAGCTGCAAAATGACAGCAGTTGGATTAGAAGAATTCTAAGGTCCTAACTATATTAGTATCCATCATTTCATCTTAATGTCAGATATTAATATCTAAAGGCATTTATTAAAAGAAAAACAGTGATGTTACAGAAGATTCTATATGAGACAAATAATTACCATTTTACTCACTCCACTTCATGAACAACTATCTGTGTAATTATAGACAATTCACTGATACTTTTTTGTTGACATATTGATAAAGTGAAGATAAAACAGAAGCAGAGACAGGAATGATGCAGCTACAAGCCAAAGAATGTCAAGGATTACAGGAAGTCAACAGAAGCTAGGAAGAGGCAAGAAAGGATTCTCGCCTGAAGCCTTCAGAGGGAGAACAGCCCCAAAGAGACCTGATTTGGGATTCAAACCTCCAGGACTATAAGAGTGAGTCCTGGTACCACAGCACCCTTACGAAACTAATACAGATGGTCACATCAGTACAAGAGATAGCCTAGTAACATTAAAAAAAAAAAAAAAAAAAAAAACTATCCAAAGAATTATCAGTGACACCAAAAGACAAGCAATATGTAATATTTTCAAAATGTTATACTTTCATGATATTGAAAAGTAATGCTTTTGAATAAACCATGGGCTACTAACTTTCTTAACCATCTATCACTAATTTATTCTTTGAAAACACACAAATCATTTGACTTCAGAATATGTCAGTGTCCATCCTATAAAATGGGATTTAACACAGAGTGCAAAGAAAATTAGTGACATTAAGCTGAGTCCTATTATAAAAGGTAAATACAATAACTATACATATGTAGATGGGTAAATGAATGAATGGATAGATATATATTTTAAGGGAGGGTAAGATGCAGATAGGGACTGAGAGTTATAAAATTTCCTCACACTGAAAGGAATAGTTACATCTTATCTCTGTCCTACCTACAGACCAAAGCAAAATCAACCATCCTCAAAATAAACTTAATCTTTATATTTAAATCATTAAAATAGTGTAAAGAAATATAAGCATGAAATAGCATTCCTGAAAAGAGTACTTTTGTGTTCCTATCTTTAAAAAAGTAGAAAATTACTAATACAAAACAATCTGTCCAATTAGTATTTTCTTTAACTAGCAAGCACACTCAACCTCTTCAATAAGCTTTTATGTGGACACAATGTTTCATACTACTACATCCCTTAAAAAGTAACAAAACAAAGGAAAGGCAATATCCAGCAAGTGAAACAAAGCTAATAGAACTACTAGTTGCATGCGTACTTACCAACTTGAACTTGTAAAGATAAAATACAATAAGGGATAATGCTATTGCGTGTACTAAGCCCTGATAGTATATATTAGTCCAGTACTGTCAAGCCTCGCTGCACAGTAGAAAGACTTTCAGGTCATTTAAACGTAAGTGCTGATGCCCAGCAGCCACCCACCGACAGGGCTATGCCCAGGGTAGCACACAGGCTTTGTTCTGGACCACTCAGTGGGCATCGCCCACATAACACAAAGCAATCTGTAAGATAGAGGAATAAAACTAAGTGACTACAACACATTAAAGATATTAAGTGAGCCACTGAATGAACATTGATTAATCATTTCTCAAATAAAAGCACCATACTCCAGATCTGTGGGCAAACGAAATTTTTTTCAGCAACCACTGCCTATACAGCATTATAAGCATATTCTGGACTCTAGGAGCCAGCCTCCTCTTTTCTTCATTGCATAATCGGTCCTATTATTTATTTAGTATTTCACAGTAAACATAATATTTATAGGTTAGATGAATTTCATGATATTAAGAAATTACTTAGGACCTTTATCAGGGTAATAATGGTACTAGAGTTTAAGTTTTAAATTTCATTTTGGGGGAAAATGCAACATGCAAAGCAACAAATCAAATGTCTGAAATTTGCTTCAATACTATCTGAGATGGGAAGAAGCTAGGCAGAGTTTAAGTAGAAAAAGATTGGCCATTTATTTACAATTGGTAAAGCATAAATAAATTCATTATATGTTTAAAAGTACAAGTGTGCTCACTTGTTCAGATCAAAAATAAAAAGCTCAGTATAACTGCACTAAACAAGTTATTTTGACCCAAATAAAGAAGGACAGGACCATAGCAGGGAAAGGACCAAATGGACATGCTTTAATCTCATAAATAAGAATTAATTCATTGGAAAAATAACTGGTAATCACCAAAATCTATCATTAATGGAATCAAGGTGACACCTAAGATGCTTTTACTTATGAAAATTACTGGAGAATGGACAAATCAAAGGAAACCAGGAAATGTTTTTAATAACATACAACACATAATATGAGTAAAATCATCATACCCAAAACATATATATTCCAGAATTTTATCTCAACTGAGATAATACAATAAGCCACTAATAATAACTGATGCACTAATAATAATTAGGTCAAATTGATAATAGTTTCAAGATAATGATAAAATTAACATTTTCAGTAATGTGGAAGGAATATGGTAATACCTAAACTATAAAGAGAAAAGCTAGGAAGGCATCCTTCAAAGGGATAGTTGAAAATGTTCAAAATGTCAAGCAATACAACCTGGAATAAACAGTGATATACTATTTCCTCTTAATGGACCAGGTAAATTGGGACCATTGACAAGCCAACAGATAGACCCCTTAATTATGCACCATTATTGTTCCTCTATTGTTATCTTTTCTCATCAAAAAAAAATCCACATCACAAAAAGGTCCTAGATTTTAACACCTTATAGGAATTCATGTCTGATAATTCCTCTTTTCTTATTGCATTTATGTTTGCCAAACTAGAGTTTTTCTACAAATGCACTAGCAAACAACAGCTTTGTTCATAATGCTATTGTATCATAGGAAAAGAAATGTTTCAGTATTTTTATCTTGTAGCTCCTGTCTGTCACTTTAAGCTCTGTCTGAAGTGCTTCAACTCAATTATAGCTAGAACTTGGACCACCTGAAAAAGAATCCAAAAGAGAAAGTGAAAACCATTAAAACAGTTACATTTTCCACTGTAATAAACAGGTAATTAAAGAACAAACAAGAAGTATTTCCACTAAAGTAAAGCCTAATGCTCACGAAAACATTTTAAAATGTACTGAGTAGCTACTATATGCAGGCAGGGCTCTGTAATGTATAGAACAATGATGAAAGGAGTAAAGAAAAATAGGGAATGCAGAACATTGTAGAGAAATTGCTAAGTAATAAATCTTGGACTAGAGGCACAGGCACCCAGGGCAAGTGAGCATGCTTGGCATGCATGAGATACTGGGTTTGATCCCCAACAAAGCAAACAAGCAAGAAAGAATACAACAAAGAAGGAAGAAAATTTAAAGAACTAGAAAATCAGCTTACATTGGTTTTCTTTTTCTTAATTTTTTTTTATTTTTTAGTTGTAGATGGACACAATAGTTTTATTTATTTTTATGTGGTGCTGAGGATTGAACCCAGTGCATTACACATGCTAGGCAAGCTCTCTACCACTGAGCCACAACCCCAGACCCTTACGTTGGTTTTCTCTGTATCTCTTATCCCTATGAACAACTGGAATAGTGCACACAGCTAAAAGCATGTTTAATGAATCTTACTGATATTTCTTGGTGCCAGCATTATTTACTCATTCATCCAATGACTACTTACTGTACACTAAAACACAGAACCTGGGAATAATAATTTTAAAAAACAAACCTCAGTCCTTAAGAAACTTCAAAATAATAAAATATTTCCCAGGCACATCTATGATGTTCTTTACTTCCAAAATTTCATGAAAAGGTCAATACTAGATATCATAAGACAAGAAATAAACATAAAGTAGACTTTAGATATGTGCTTTTGAATTCTCGTTGTTCAAGAATTTATGACTTAATTATCTATTATATTCTCTGTAACTTTTTCTCATTTTCCACTCATCCACTCACAGGCTGACCACTCCCATACTAACACTACTCAAGAATACTAGAATATGTATATAGCTTTGTAATGACAAAAAGTAAAATATTATTAATAGCATACAAAATTATTTGCTATTTAGTGAGCTGCTCTGGTAAACTACCTGAAATATGGGTGAAAGAAAAGATTTAGAATGCTTTGGGAAGGGAAGTAGAGTTGTGAGAAGATAGGGGTGTTTACCTTAAGTTAATTCTTTTAGGAATTATAACAAAAAATTGAATAGAATCAAAGGGAGGTCAAATGAGTGCAATTAACTGTTCAAACATTACTCCAAATCTCCAGAAGCATATATTACCTTCAATCTCAATTAGCAAAGATGAGAAAGTTGAGATTGCTATAGCGTGGATCTTGAAGATCGCCCAATCCCTACGTGTTGAAGGTTTGGTCCCCAGCAAGTGGCAATACTGGGATCTAATAGAAGGAAGTTGGGTCACTGTGAGCATGCCCTTGAAGAGGATATTGGGACCCTTCCTCTTTATCCTTTTGGTTTTGTTGTTGATGATGATGATGATGATGATGATGTTTGCTTGTTTGTTTGATTTTCTTTCTAGTTGGCATAAGGTGAAGAATCCTCTTGCACCATGATACAACAGGATGCCACAGGCTCAAAGCAACAAGGCCAAGCAACATGAACTGAAAACCTCTGAAAAGATGATCTGAAATCATTTCCTTGATTTAAGTTGATTATCTCAGATATTTTCTCATGAAAAACAGAGAGCTGAATAACATAGTTATTGGTTTTTGTTTAGTTTTGTTGTTGTTTTGTGGTGCTAGGGATTGAACTCTAAGCTCCCACATGCACTTATGCAAAAGATTTTGAAAGAAATAAAAAGGAAAATCTATTTCTACAGGGAAAAAATGCAAAAATTAATTTACATTAAATATCCTAAGTCCATATCTAATAACATAAATGTTTTAGCACATTGTGTACAAGCCTTCAATTAGTCTGGAGAATTAAGTTTTAGTGTTGTGCTATACTGCATGGTGACCAAAGCTAACAATATGTATTGTATATTTCAAAATGGCTAGCATAGACTTTTAACATTTTTAACTTTTAACATTCTCACTACAAAAAATAAATTAAAACTACTGAGGTAATAGATATGTTTACCAGTTTGATTGAATATTTTCATAATGTATACACAGAATGAAACATTACATTGTACCTTATAAATATACAAAATTATTATCTGTCAATTTAAATAAATTTAAAATACATAAATGAATTGAAAAACAAAAGATATATTCAGGCTAAATAATCTACATTAATAGGATAATAAATGACCCAATTGACCTGAAATGGCCAATTTCCATTCTACTCACAATCCTATTGTGAACAATAGAAAACTTTTATTTTATTTGCTAACATTCGTATTCAAGAACAGATATCAGAAGTTATTTCCATTTTTCTAACTTTTTACTGTTATGATGTTTAGCTGTTTTTCTTCTATTAAAATTAATGTGAGAAATTTCTTCATGTATAGACACTTACATAATTCTTTTCCTTGAGGCTTAAAAAAAAAATGATGCTGGATATGTGAAAGAACAACTTTGTGTTAGAAAGCTATTCTCTCACAGTGTCTAAATGCTCCTCCTCCTTAAAAACAAGAACAAAAACAAAAGGCACGTCGAACCTCCTAATCTGTGAGACACCTATATACCTTTTTTTGATCTTTAAAAATTCTTTAGTCTTTTATAAGATAAAGGTGCAAGTCAACCACCTTCCACTAAACTGTTTTTATATAAACAACTCTTTCTCTTACATTCATCAAATTCCTAGTAGCAAAGCATTTTACAAATTGCATAATAGGCATTATGCAAATTTAGTTGAAGAAAATGAATAAAAAGTGAAATATCTGTAACTCACCTTTCTAGCTTTCTATTCTTAAATACTTTTTTCCATTTTTATCACCCACTATAATGCTTAATTGATTGCTGCTATTTAGCTGAAATTCAAAACTTGTAACAGAACTGCAAAAATACAGAACAAAAATCTACAAATAATGTCCCCTATATCATTTCTTACCACTCTGTCACCATAACTCTCAAACCACCTGTACCTGTGGGCCAAACACTTTATTTTTCTTAATTGGTTCTTTTTAGTTTTACATGACAGTAGAATCCATTTTCATATAATTATAAAAGCATGGAATATATCTTATTCTAATTAAGATCCTAGTCTTGTGGATGTACACAATGATGAGATTCACTGTAGTGCATTCATATACGTATATAGGAAAATTATGTCAGATTCATTCCACTGTTTTTCCTCTTCCTATCTCTCCTCCCTTCCCTTCAGTCCCCTTTGTCTAATCTACTGAACTTCTGTTCTTATCCTTCCCACCCTTATTGTGGGTTAGCTTCCACATATCAATGAAAACATTCAATTTTTGGTTTTTTGGAGTTGGCTTATTTCACTTAGCATAATAGTCTCCAGATCCATCCATTTACTGGCAAATGTCATAAAGTCAGTTTTCCTAATAGCTGAGCAATACTCCACTGTTTATATATACCACATTTTTTAAATCCATTCATCTGCTGAAGGGCATCTAGGTTGGCTCTATAGCTTAGCTATTGTGAATTGTGCTGCTCTAAACATTAATGTGGCTGTATCACTGTAGAATACAGACATTAAATCCTTTAGATATATACTGAGGAGTGGGATAACTGAATCAAATGGTGGTTCCACTCCTAGTTTTAGAAGAAATCTCCATACTATTTTCCATAGTGGTTGCACCAATTTGTGGTCCCAACAACAATGTATGAGTATACCCTCTCCCCCACATCTTCACCAAAATTTATGGCCAAACACTCTTTAACCACTATGTTTTCATTAAAGTATTAATACTTTCATATTCCTACGCACATTTTAAGTAGATAAATGAAAGGCTAGAGATTAGTAGCTTATTAGAAAATCTCAAAGCAATTCAGTCTTTTTAAATAAATACAAATTCCAACTAAAACAGCACAACCTCTACAATCATATTTTACTCACAAGTTCATAAACTTCCTGAAAGATTATTATTTTATTTGATTCTCACAACAAATTATAAAGAAAAACGAGTATTATGTTCCTCATTTCACAAGTGAAGACACTCAATGAGAGTGACCTGCCCTTAACATAGATGAGTGGTTGAACTGAGCTTTGGATTCAGTTCTTCTGACTCTAGTCCAGTGCTCCTTCCTTGTCCCTCAGAGCTCCTATGTAACAACATGCCAAATGGGTGGGATTAAGGGACAACATCAAAACACGTCAGAGGTTCCTAGGAATGCCCAAACACTGAAGGAATCCACTCTTTGTGGGCTAATATTTCTGTGTGAGTATTACTATCTATGTGTCTACTGTGGTTTGGAGTTGCAAACAAATGTATTAGTCATTAAGACAAAATGAGTGAGAACAATTGACATTCCATGTCTATGAAAATTAAAAGTCATTCTTGCTTAGATGTGTTTACTGACAAAAAAAAATTATCTGACAAATCAAAAAGCAAAACAGAAGTTTAAGTCAGTGTTGATGAGTACATACTGAATTCCCAAATTGCAAATGTGGAAATACTGATTCAGAGGACATCATTTCATTACATACTATTAGAAGAAAGACTGCAAGTGACTCATAGACAAATTTAGAGAGAAGGGATTTCCCCACCACCACTCCCCACACTTTAAATTGTAAAACCAAAGTACCAAACAAAATCAGCTTACAACATTTTACTTTAGAAATGTCCTATTTTTCTAAATGTAAGATATATCAATCTATACTATCATGTCCACTTAAAGCCTAAATCTCTAAACAAGTAACAACAATATTACCTTTTTTAATAATATAAAATGGGTCATAATAGACACAAATATCCTGAGTTCACTAAGTTGAGATATAATCAGTATCTAAAGGGTTTATCATCAAAAAACACAAGATCCAGCAGAAATCCTAGAATACAACACTGAGAAACACTGATAAAGCAAATCCCCTAGTCTCTAAAGTTAGAAAAGCCTGAAAAATGCAATAGGCAAAAAGAAATTTCTATTCATTGAAACTTTCTTTTACAGTGGGGCTTGGTGGCACAAGCCGGTAATCCCAGCACTTAGGGAGGCTGCGACAGGAGAATTGAGAGTTCAAAGCCAGCCTCAGCAATGGCAAGACACTAAGCAACTCAGTGAGACCCTGTCTCTACATAAAACACAAAATAGGGCTGGGGATGTAGCTCAGTGGTCGAGTGCCCCTGAGTTCAATCCCCGGTACCAAAAAAAAAAAAAGAAAAAAAAAAGAAACTTTCTTTGTCAATAATTCTAAGAGGTTGGTACTTACCACAACTCCTTTCAGATTCAGACATCTAATTAGAAACTGCATTTTAACACTAGTTAATACATGTAAAACATACATGCTGAACATATTAAAGAACAAAAGTTTTCTGTCAACTTTTTTCCATGGAAAAACTAAAGAAAACACTGCTCAAGTGGATCACTAACATCTGTCAGTATTTTATCTAAAATAAAAATGATGTAAATATTATGATGTTTCCAAAGACCTGAATGCTTTCAGGTGGTTCAATTCTAAAGCCTCATGCTTTCAACTTCTTGTTTATATGTGTTTATGTATGAGTATCTTCCTTTTTTACTACCATTTCTAAATCTCATAGTTAGACAAAGAAAGTGATCACTTACATAAACTCTACTTACATATTAAAGAATACTCAAATTTCAGACTAAACAAGACCTCAATTCTTAGCTTCTGATTCTCTTGCTTTTCAAAAAACATCACAAATGGGCTGGGGTTGTGGCTCAATGGTAGAGCACTTGCCTTGCATGTGTGAGGCCCTGAGTTCAATTCTTAGCACCGCATATAAATAAGTGAATAAAATGAAGGTCCATCAACAACTAAAAAAATATTTTAAAAAAATCACAAATAAAATAAGAATGCCCAAACCAATCTGGAAAGCAGTTTGGAGATTTCTTAAAAAACTTGGAATGGAACTACCATTCGATCCAGCTATCCCACTCCTTGGCTTATACCCTAAAAATTTAAAAACAGCACACTACAATACAGCAGTCACCTCAATGTTTATAGCAGCACAATTCACAATTGCAAAACTATGGAAGCAACCCAGATGCCCTTCCATAGA
>PVHX01016944.1:0-41618 GCA_004024805.1 Geosciurus inauris | reverse complement strand
AGCAGCCCCAGGGCCACAAGGAGCTCCCGTGGGAGACGATGGCGGGGGCGGTGGGGTGGGGAAGAACTGAGATGTGCGTTTGGAGAACGGTTCTAAACTGCACTCGACTCAGCACAGGTGATGAGGGAAGGTGGTCAGGGACTCAGCCCAGGTTAAATGGCAGGAAGTCCCACTTGGGGGAGAAGGCAGTTAGGACAGCGCCTGCTGAGGACCAACCACATGCAGGCCAGCTCCAGGGCTGTGGAGCTGCTGGGCAGCAGGAGAGAAATGCCTGGGGTCCAGTCCCTTGTAACACACTGGTCCCGTGTGGCAGTATGCCCCCAACCCCATGCTGCAGTACAAGGACCCAGCCGTCCCCACCAGGAACAGATACCGCACGGGGACTGGCCAGTGCCCCGGGGCGCACACACGTTGCTCAAACAGAGGACGCGGGAAGCCCAATCAGGGAAAGGTGTCCAGGCAAACAGACATGCCCAGCACAGGCCACGAGGGCCCTTCATCTCTTGGCCATGAATTGTCCCACGCCCAAGGCCACTCATGCAGCCGTAGGGTGGAGCGGGCTGGGCGTGATTGCCTTCTTCAACAAGGAAGAATGAGGGGAGTTCTCGGGACCACGGCTGTGCAGGTGGGTGGGTGGTAGGCGGGATGGGTGGAGGAGGACCTGGGGAGGAGCAGCACGTGTGGGGTCGAAGGGGTACACCACCAAGAAACACAGCACACTTCGGGCTCCCCTTCCCCCGTCCCCTTCTACTCCCCGGTTTCTCCAAGTTCGATGGCACTGCTCACTGGCCAGCAGATCCTGAGCTAATCAGACCTGGGACTTTGGTAGCAACTTCTTGCTTTTGTCCACCCAAGAGGTAGCCAGAACAGCAGGCTCCTCATCCTCAACTAGGACAAGTGCCCAGGACATGCGACCCCAAGATGCCAGCCTTGCTTCCTTTCTTTCAGGTTGGCCCACACCACTGGGAAGTAGCTCCATTCAGGTCCCGCCTCTGGTTACCACGGGCACCTCTCGCCTCGCTCTTCACAGTGGGGTCCACAGACCAGCAGCTCCCAGGAGCTTCTAACAAGTGCAGAGTCTTGGGCTCCAGCTCAGACCTGCAGATGCTAGCCAGGCCCTGGGGGCCTCGTGTGCACATTATAACCTCAGACTCTCCACCCCTCAGCTCAGAAGCCAGCTGTCAATGATGCTCACATAGGTCATTGTTTGTAATTAGGGCAAAAAAATGCTACCAGCGTGGCCTGGGATAATATGTTCTTAAACCTGCTGCTCAGGGCCCAAGAACCTGGTCATATGGAGATATTATGAATCCTCCAATGTTCCCTGATCACCCTCCTAATTGCAAGATTTCTCCAGATGGTAGATTTTAAACAGGCCCTTCTCCTCCCTCTGCTCCTGCCTGGACCTCTGGCAACTTCTGTGAGGTCTTGAGAACGGGCTGTGAATTGTTGAGCAATTGGATTAGCCAGCTCCGCCAATGGCCTTGCTCGCAGACCATCTGTTGGGTGACAGCACAGAGACGGGTTCTGAGTGCCCTCCTTCCTCCTCTGCTTGTCTCAGGGGCACTTTGCCCTCCGAAGAGTCCACCCCACTCTGTCTGCTCCTGTTTTGTCTCCTCCCCTCCTCTCTCCATTTCTCTTTGTCTGGAAGAGCCATCGCCATTCACTTGGTGACGATTTCAGAGCCCTGGGCACTGGACAGCCGGAGGACTCCATGTCCTCAGCAAAGTAATGACTATTATTTAGTCATCGGCAGCACTGTGTAGAAAGGCAAGTTCAGGCGCTGAGGCTGGGGGTCAGTTCAAGTAATATGTACATCACAGAAGCATGCCTGGTATGTAGCCAGAGATCGAGTACCAGTGCCTAAGAACCCGGGATCTGTGGTTAGAGGCTTTGGAAAGACAGAATCATGCAGATGCATACACTTGGAAATATTATGAAAATGATGTTCGTAGAAATGCAATGTGAGAAGTGTTGTGGAGCTAGGGGAAGGTCTCATTGTCAGTATCTGGACACAGACACAGCGAGGCACAGGGAAAGCTGTAGGGTATGTGCTCTTAACATCTGCAACACAAGCCAAGCTGGAGTCTCACTGAAGGAGGCTTGGGTTCCACTAGGAACGTGGGTGTGAGTCTCTTCTGGTTGCCCCGATTAGGAAAGGCTCCTCCTCACCCTAATGGCATTATACTGAGCAAAACCTCAAGAGCACTGGGCCACCAACAGAGAGTGCACATGGGTGACTTGAGCTGTGCCTGCAGAGAGGGACCACAGTGGAATTTGGGCAGGTGTGGCACAGAGCACAAATGGAGGGAGCTCTCCCATTGGTGAGGGGGGGCTGTGCTGAGCTTGTACACTGAGAGCATTTGGGACATGGTAGCTGCTACTGCTTCTGTCCCTGGCACGGTCCCAAGCAGCAGCCCAGCCTGTCACTCTGCTTCTTGGAAAGTATCCCTAGAGGAGAAGGGAAGGCCACTGACACCAGGCACAGGGTGATCATTGCACATGGAATATCTTCCTTCACCTTTAAGACACCTTAAGGGCTCAGACCTTCATTGATCTCCATTTCACAGAAGAGGAAACGGTGGATTTTGTTCCCTAGCATTTTCCATGTCTTCCTCTCCTTCTCCTTCCTTAACTCTAATGAAGACTCCAGAACTTTCAAGCATTCCTGAAACCTAGGGGGACAGGGAAGGTGCTTACAGGCAAGACCACAGAGAAGGCAGGAAAGAGCATCTATAACTTGGTGTCTATGAAGATCACAGGAGTGTTTTGCCAGTGCTGTGTGGGGTTGGTCTATGAGAGGGACTCTGAAGTCAGGGAAGGTGTTGGTGGCCAGCAAGGTCCTGGCTCAGTTAGGTCACTTGAAGGTCCTTTTCCCTCCTCCCCTGAGTCTGGGGTCTGACAAAACACAGAGGGCTGGTCTTCTTTTCCTTACCCCCAAAACTGGCACAACATTAACTGATTCCTAAGCCACCACCATGTCTGAAAGGAAGAAAGGATCATAGATTAATGACACTCAGTACTCCTCATCAAAATGGAAACCATTTGCATGAAATGACACTATGAAGTGGAAATACAGCCCACAGACTGGAAGAACATGTTTACAAGTCATATATAAGCATCTAGTAGCCAGAATATATAAAGAGTATTCACAACTCAAGAATAAAAATACCATCCCATTAAAACCCAGGCAAAGGATTTCAGCTGATATTTCTCATAAAATAGCAAGCAAATGGCCAACAGGAACGTGAAAATCAGCTCAACATCATCGGCAATTAGCAGACGCAAATCAAAGCACGAAATACCACTGGCAAAAACTAAAATAATGGAAAATAGCAAATGCTGGCAAGAATGTGGAGAAATAAGAACCTTCATATGCTGCTGGAGGGAAATGTTACACAGTGCAGCTGCCTTGGAACACAGCCTGACAGTCCTTCAAAAAGCCAAACAGAATTACCACATGACCCTGCAATCCTGCTCCAATGAGATGTATATATATATACACACTCAAGAGAACTGAAAACAGATGTTCAAACAAAAACTTGTACGCAGATGTTCATAGCACTATTATTATTTATGGTTCTGGGAGTTGCCAAGGCCAAAGGCAAGCACTCTACCCCTGAGATACACCCCCAGACCTTGAGAGCAGCAATATTTATGACAGCCAAAAAGTGCAAATCACCCAAATGCCTGTCAGTAAATGAGGGGGTGAACAGGATACGGTATGTCCATGCAATGGAATATTATTTGCCCACAAAAAAGAATGGTCAGTCGGGTGCAGTGGCACACACCTGTAATCCCAGTGGCTCGGGAGGCTGAGGCAGGAGGATCATGAGTTCAAAGCCAGCCTCAGCAACAGCAAGGCACTAAGCAACTCAGTGAGACTCTGTCTCTAAATAAAACACAAAATAGGGCTGGGGATGTGGCTCAGTGGTCTAGTGCCCAGTACCAAGAAAAAAAAGAACAGTGACCAACACAGATGAACACAGAAAGTATGCAAAACGAAAGAAGTCAGACACAGAGGGTTTTATGATTTCATCAGATTTTATGATTTCATTCATATAAAATGTCCAGAACAGGCAAATCCATAGAGTCAACAAGAAGATTCATGGCTTCCAGGTGTTAGAGGAAAGGAAGAATGTGGGGTGACTACTGATAAATAGAAGGCTTCTTTTTGGGATTTTGGCAATGTTTTGAATTGATGGTGGAGGGGGTCACACAATATCAGTCCCTATGCCAAAAACCACTGAATTATAAACCTTTTTTAAAAATTTTTTTTTAGTTGTCAATGGACCTTTATTTTATTTATTTACATGTGGTGCTGAGAATCGAACCCAGTGCCTCATGCATGCTAGGCAAGCGCTCTACCACTGAGCCACACCTCAGCCCCAATTGTAAACCTTTTTAATGATAATTTTTATGCTATGTGAATTATATCTCAATTAAAAACATTTTAAAATAAGACCAGGTACATCTGTTGCCAATTTCTCCTCACTGGGCTGAGCACTTTGCACAGGTCACACATCTGGTTTGCCCGTTGGAGAATCCTGGAGAACTTCTGAGGACTGTCCACAGACTGCACGGTGTAGAAGTAGAGGACATGGCTCTGATCGGACCACCTGGGTCAAGATCCCAGTGCTGACCTCACCAGGAGGCTGCATCAGTCATGGCACCTCAGCTTCCTCATCTGTGCATTGGGGGTGACAAAAGCATTCTGCACCCGACACATGGAAAGAACCTAATAAATTGTGGTTGGTCACTTAAAGGTCCTTCCTACCGTCCATCCCAAGTGTGAGACTCTCACAGTCACATATGATCTGATTCGGAAATCAAGACCCAGAGACACAGCATGACTGGTCTAAGGTCCCCTGACTGGTATATGTAAGTCTGGGCTCTGAACCCAGTCTGGGGACTCCAGGCCTTGCCCTCTGTGCTCTGGAAGGAGAGGGAGAACAGGGAAACCACTCCCTTTTTTAATGTGAGGAAGTTCACCCCAAGTGCACCTGTCTGCACGCACCGTGCTGCTCACGAGCGGACACACAGAATGTGAACGTTCCTGTTTGGACATGGAGCCGACCAGCCAGCTCTCTGCTCCTTCACCTGGGATGGCGGAAAGCAAAGTGGGTCAAGGATCCCACGCCCACAGGCCTTCCTCTGAGTCACTGGAGGAAGTCCATTCTGGGGGTTGAGCTGATCCACCCTCTGCTATGCGAAGCCCTGCTAAGCTCTGCAAATTAATTCACTGCAGGATCCAGTGGGCTGCCGTCCTGGGCTGCCACCCAGGAACCACCAGCGGAGAATGTTCGGGAGGCTCACTGCTGCCTGCGCCCCACAAAACTCCAAGCCATGGTGCGAGCGCATATCCAAGGTGATGGAGGTGGAGACCAAGAAGCTCAAACACGAGCCACAGTCTGTCACCGCCTCCCAGGCCCTCCCCGGCACCGCTGATCACAGGGCAGAGAGCACCTGCCACAGGCTGTCCCAGGAGCCAAGACCTGTATCCTGATCCCTGCCTAAGAGAAGAGTCTGGTTTAAATTTGATCCTAAACTGCACTCATGTCACATGGGGTCCAGAATACTCTTTAGGGTGGGGCCTGAGAAATGAAGAGGAAAGTCCCGGTCCCCACTCCCCCGCCTCTCTCAGGTCTTCAGGCTTCTCCGGAAGGCCTTTCTCAGCACTGGACCTGAGACTCCAGCCTCCGCTCTGACGTCCCTGCCCTAGGGAGAACACACTACCACCCAGACTCAAGCGTTTTCAAGACTAGCGGTCATCACCCCAAAACCACTAACTTCAACTCCCTCCCCCCAGCTTATTTTTCTCCATGGCACTTATTACTTTCAACCATATCTTTTACTAATTATAAAAAAAGACATTTCCTCGTGTATAAAATGGGTCTGCTGTAGGACTGAAGAGAGTGACCGTCTCGGGTTCACAGGGGCACATGACCAAGGGGTCTGGTCACTGCACGTCGACTGCGACACCATAATGATGTCATGATAGTGACGACGCTGATAAAGTGCCAATCTAGCCCCTGCAACACCTTCGTCAAATGTGCACTGTTGTTGTCAGTGGGAGGGACGAGCACCCCAAGGCTTCGCCAGCCAAGTGCCTGGAGCTGTGCCAGGAGATGACCACCTTGTGTGACCCCTGCCCGGTCAACGTGGTCCCCATTTCACAGACGCATTAGCTAGCTTTTCCACACTACGGCAGAATGCTTGACAAGAGCAACTTAGAGGAACAGAAGTTTATTTGGAGTTCTGGGTTTCTGTCCATAGGGGCCAATTCCGTGGCTCTGGGCCTGAGGCAAAGCAGAACAGCACCACCCAAGGGTATACCGCCCAAAGCTGTCAGCTCATAGCAGCTGGGAAGCAGAGCTGGGAGCCAGGGACAGGACATAGTCCAGGCCACACCCCCAGCGGCCTATGTCATGCCCAACCTACCATCTACACCTACCACTGCCTACACCTACCACCCAGTACTCCATTCAATCATCAGACTATCAGATGGATCAATCCACTGATGAGATCACAGCTCGCATCATCAAATCCTTTCACCTCCGAACAGTCCTACACTGCCCGACACACAAGAGATTTAGGGGACACCTCATATCCAACTCATAACAAGAGGAACAAAGTGAGTCTCAGGAGTCATACACGCAGAACATTCTAGAACATATTTCCAGCATGCCCTTGTGGTAGACAAAGTAAGGCACAGGAGGAACAAGCCTAAGGTGAGGGAGAGGAGAGCACCTGGGAATCCTCAGAGGGCTGCTCATGGGGGCAGGGGAAGCTGGGCCACGTGGTGACGTCCCCAGCGAGTCTGCAGTTCGTCTGCAGTTCTGTTTTGGGTCATTGTGGCCTGGCCAGGTGCCCCTAAGGCAGGCATCTTCTCCTTTGTCTGCCTGCAGCAGCCCCCATGGAACAAAGGGCTTAGCCCCCTCGGGGCTGGGAGAGGAGAACAGCTGAGGGCCAGGGAGCTGATGGGAGCTGACCTGCAGGAAGGCCATGGCCAGCCACTCGGAAGGCTGTCTGTGGAGCACCATGTGCTCCCACCAGCAGGTCCACCTGGATAGGGCTCCGGGACCCTGGTTTTGCATTGCAATTACAAATGCCCTGCCGTGATTTGAATAGACCAGAAAACGAAATTAAAAACAAAATTTAAAAGTCTCTGCCATGCATTCTGGTCCCTGGTGCCTTTCTTCACCTGCCATGGTCATGAGAGTAGAGAGCAACAGCCTTCGGCTCATGGCTCCAAGGTTTACTCCACACCTGTGAAGACTATGGTCCTGCTCCTTCCCCCAGCTGCCCAGAGACAGCTCACTGAGCATCTGCCATGGGCCAGGCCCCGTCTTAGGGCTGGGGAGATGGAGGTTGCTGAGACACACGCCACCCAAGACTTCACGGGTTTAGATTCTAGTGGGCTCTGGGGAGGAGATACATACAGACAAATAAGTCAACACAGTAATGTCACAACTTGGTAAGAGCTGGGAAGGAAATAAACTCTGAAACCAGAGAACAAGGGGAACCGGGTGGTCAGGGAAGGCCTCCTGAGGAGCCAGCGTTGAGCAGGGCCAGCACAATGTTGCTGCAGGCCGAAGGAAATGCAGAGCCTGGGAGTTGGTGCTGTGGTCTCAATGTCCCCCCAAAACTTGTATGTTGAGATCCTAACCCCACTGGGACAGCAGGAGAGGTGGACTTGGGGAGGTGATTAGTCCTGAGGGCAGAGCCCCCAACAGCGAAATCAGTGCCCTTATAAAAGAGGCCTCAGAGAGGACCTGTACCCTCCCCATGTGAGGTCACAGCAGAATGACAGACCAGGAAGAGGGCTCACCAGTGACTGTGTGACATGGGACTTTGTGGCTCCAACCTATGAGCAATAAATGTGTTGTTGAACATCACGCACTGGGTGGCGTTTTGTTATAGCAGCTGGTAGAGACTAAGACAGCAGGAAAGGGCTCCGCACATTCTGGAAAGAGCTGACCTGGCAAGCACGGTGCTTTTCCAATGTGCCCCTGTCAGCACCTGGGGAAGGGGCTGCCTGCTGACTTGCAGGAGCCTCAGCAGGTTACCCTCGGCACCACAGAGTCAGCTAGCCAGCGAGGTTGAGGACGGAACTGAAGTGGCCCCATTTGCCAAGACTAATTGAATTAACTCATGTAAAGTGCTTAATGCACAGTATACAGTAAGTGCTCAATAAAGGTCGACTATAATTTGCATCCCCTCCCTCCCCACCTGGCTGTGGGGATTCAGCACAGCACTGAGGTCTGATTCACCTGTCAAGTCCCCTGTTGTGACTCTCACTCACAAGTCGTCATCAAATATTTGTTGATTGAGCAAATAAATGAATGTGTGGGCTTTCTGATCACCTTATCTTTGAGCCACCAAAAGGCACCTGCTTGGGATCAGTTCTCCTCTGCAAGCAATGTGACCTGGCCAGGCCCCGGGATTGTGTGGAAAGAGAAGGTGGACAGGGGATGGTTATTAGCCACCGGCTCTGTGAATGCAGAGCCATCTGCACCCGTTACCTAAGCACAGACCTCCGTGGGTGCCAAACTTCAGAGCCCTGAAAGTTGGAAGGGATTCCGAGCTTGGATCCCTCAGGCAAGGCTATTCTTGGAAGCCGAGCTTGCTCCTGCCACAGGGAGATGAGTCATGCCGAGGGGAAGGAATGATGATTCCTCCAGGCAGCAGCTATTCATCAGAGTCTATCCACACACCGCAGATCGCTCAGGGAGGGACAGGGCCGGAGCCTGGGCCACTTGAGACAGCATCTCCCCCACCCACATCCAAGCCTTGCAGTGGGTGACAGTGCCCGGGACCCTGGCCCTGCATCCAACACTGTGCCCATCATATCAAACAGTCCTCTGAAGATCTGTAGAGTGGTCCCCAGGCACATCTGTCCCCCACATCTAGGTGGCCCCTTCCTCAATCCCCATCAGGCCTGTCCTGCCCTGTGTCTCCCACCCCCACCCCATTAAACGTGAAGATCTCATATTGGAGAATCCATGGATGCTCCTAAAACCCCGAGGGGCACCCGAGAGCAGAACCACAGCCATCGTGTTTCATTTTGCTTCTGCAAAGTTCCAACCAAAAGAGAGCGACTTCAGTGCCAGCCTTCCAAGGACCCAAGGCGGGGCAGCTTCCTGAGCTTCCACACGCTTCACCCAGCACAGGCAAGGTGCTCCAGACTAGGACTAGCTTCCCCCTGGGGACAGGGCGGGATGATGCGTCATCGGGACACCTGGATAATTCCCCTTGCCCGGTTCCCTTTGTTCTTCCAAACTGCCTGGTGGTGACAGTGCTGGAGTCAGCCTCCTCTGTCACTTTGAAGCTCTGCTCCTTACACATGCTCCCAGAAAGTGGCTCCAAGTGAAGGCAGCTTAATTAAAAACCTCATTCCATCAAATCGTCACTCTGTTTATGAAAGAGTGTCGAGCAGCTGGAGATGGCAGCAACCAGCACCCAGGATTAATACACGGAATTTGTTCTGATTAAAAGGACCGCGAAGCCACAAGAAAGCAAGCTCTGTGCATCCAGGGGGCCTCCGTCCAACAGCCTGCCATCTTCAAAGATGACAGGGGACGGGTGTAAACACAAGCAGCACTCCTGTCTGCCTGAGGGTTTCTCTGTCTTCAGGAAGACCCAGCTTCTGGCTGGAACAGGTTACTTTTGAAGGTGTGAACAATGCCTGCTCCAAAACCAACGCCCGCCGCACCTGGTTCACTCTGCAACTGAGGAGGATGCGTGGCAACCTCAGAGCCTCCGCCTTTAAGGTTGGGAAGCTGAAACCCATGCACTCAAAGGAAATGCCAAGCTCAGGGGTGCCAACAGGCGTTGTTTTAGACCTGGAGTCCAGAGGCCCAAGCTGGCTGCACTTCCTCGAGGTCCACTTGCAGACCCTCATCTTCCACAGGGTGAACTGAGCCACCCATCTCTTTTATTCAGCAAAGGAATTGGTTCCGCCTGAAGCTTTCCTAAGGACAGCGGCTTTCACGCCACTCCACAGGTAAGACACCACTTCTGTCTCCAGAGGCCCTACATGATCTGCACTCAAAACCTCCTCTTGGGATGGAATCAGGAGAGGGCCTGGAGATGGCCCAAAGTTCAGGAAGAATGGGACAGTGTCTCTTCAATGTGGGTGACAGTCATTGTAGGCGGAATTCTAAGATGATCAGTAATGACACACTCTGCATAATCTCCTCCTCTCGAGGATAGGCAGAACCTTTGGGTGTGCTAGGATGTCACTCCTGTGGCTGTACTATAGATGTAAGTAAGGTCCCTAATCAGTTGACCTTGAGTTCATCAAAAAGAAGATGACTTTAGGTGGGCCTGGCCTCATCAGGTAAGTTATTTGATGAAAGGCTTAGACTTTCTCTGTGCTCAGAGACCAGAGGCCACAAAGATCCCCCTTTCCATATCACTGGTGGCTTTGAAGAGGGAAGCCTCCAAGAGCCCTACAGCTGCAGATAAGTGACTCCTAACAAGAATGAGGCAAGCTTAGGAGAGGGTGCAGGGCCTCAGAAGAGAATATAGCTCCAGTCAACACTCTGACTATAGCCTGGTGACCCTGGACAAAGAACCCAGAGCAACAGTGCCTAGCCTCTTTACCCTCAAATCCCATGAGTTGTTAATGGGTGTTCACTGCTGAGCTTGCGGTAACTTGTTACACAGCCACAGATAGCCAATACACCAGCGAGGAACCAACCACTCTAAGGAGGTCAAGGTGGGGATGACGTCAACATCCCCCCACGTGGGCCTCCTTTAATAATAATAAAGCAGAACAGACTTCAAAACCTACCTGGCCCATTTCCTTTTCCTGTCATTCTTTTTTTAAAAAATTAAAGGCCCTCACGGGCTCCCTGGGCCGACTTGATCACAGCATGTTCAAATCAGCGTCCTTTAAGAGTAGGGAAAAGAGGGTTCTGCTGGCATTGGAGGAACGAGTTGCTCTTTGCAAGGAAAAAAAAATGTTTTCAAAGAAAACATTCAAGTCTCTAGCCTGAAAGAACAACTTCAGCCAAGAAGAAACTCCTACCAGGTGGCATTTGCAGGAGCTGGAGGAGAGAGGACGAGGCGGGAGCCGGTTCTGGGTGTGCAAAACTCTAACAGATGTGCAAGACACAACACATCCCCTGGGAGCTGTCCTAGCCCGGCCCCACTAGAGCTCAGCACAAGAGGCCGTGCCTGGCTCTGGAGGTGGCCGAAAACATGGGGCAACGTTCCACACGCAGCGCTAACCTCTTCACTGCTGGGTTTAAATGGCCACCTCTGTGCAAAGCCAGTTGGATCCTGGGACATGTCACTGCCAAAAAGTCCCTCACATTGCTGTCCAATGCAGTTGAAGTAAGCTCCTGGGCAAAGGCCAGGAGGCCCCATGCGTCTGCACCTGCCTCTCTCCACCCTCACCTCTTCCCTTCCTGTAGGTGAATGCTGAGACCCCCAGCCCCCTTGGGGAGCTGCTCCCCCTTGCAATGTCCTTCGCTGGCCCCACTTTCCTCCCTGGAGAGCTGCTGCTTGTCTTTCAAAACATGCTTCTAAAGTCACCTCCTATGAGAAGACTCTTCTGATCCTTCCCCTGAATGACCCAGGCACTCCTCCAGCATAGCCTGTTCTTGGTCTCCTCATCAGTTCAACAGGGCTGACGTTAGAACTTTGGTAGTAAAAATTAAATACATTGGCTCACTTTGGGTGCTCAGTACCTGGCAGGATGTCTCCAGCACCCAGGAAACACCCAGCGAATACCTCTAGCATTTACTGAGCTCCTCCTAAGCACCGAATGGTGTGGGGGCTGCTAGAGAGGCCCAGCCTCTGGCCTTTGTCCCCATCAGCACCTTACGCACAGGTTTAGCACAGTGCCTGGTACACAGTGAGCCTCCATGCACACCAGTCTTCAAAGTAGCTCATTCATTTATGGAATCTGAAGTTCACCTCATAGAAGTGGAGAACAGAACAATGGTTACCAGAGACCCAGCAGAGCAGGGGAAAGGGAGGTGGGCAGAGGCTGGTGAGCTGGTAGAGAAGCCGCTCCACAGTGCAGCATAGCAAACTAACAGCCGGGCGCGGTGGCGCACACCTGTAATCCCAGTGGCTCAGGAGGCTGAGGCAGGAGGATCGCAAGTTCAAAGCCAGCCTCAGCAAAAGTGAGGTCCTAGGCAACTTAGTGAGACTGTCTCTAAATAAAATATAAAAAGATCTGGGGGTGTTGCTCAGTAGTTAAGCATCCCTGGGTTCAATCTCTGGTACTGGGGGGGAAAAAGATGAAGAAGAGGAAGGAAGGAAGGAAGGAAGGAAGGAAGGAAGGAAGGAAGGAAGGAAGGAAGGAAGGAAGGAAGGAAGGACGAACAGTAAGGTACTACAGTTCTCAAAATAGAATGGAGTATTTTGAATTGACTCATCATAAAAAATGATAAAAATTTCAGGCAGTGGTCATGCTGATTACTCTCATGCATGAATCAGAACATCACCTCACACGTCACAACTGTGCACCAAGTGCAGCTACTGTTGCATGGGCCACCAGAGTACACAGCAGACAAGGACCCTGCCCTGTCTCCATCAGCTCTTCAGCACATGCCTTGTGCACAGCACACCTCTATTCCTATCAGTCTCCAATGTGTCTCACTCAAAGACGGAAGGCACATAAGTCCATTTCATAAAAAGGTACAAATATATGTGTCCATCAAGAACTTTTTTATAAAGTAACTCTGGCCAGGCGCTGTGGTGTCTGTAATCCCAGCACTTAGGGAGGCTGAGGCAGGAGGATCTTGAGTTCCAAGCCAGCCTCAGCAACAGCGAGGCCCTAAGCAACTCAGTGAGACCCTGTCTCTACATAAAACACAAAATAGGGCTGGGGATGTGGCTCAGTGGTCGAGTGTGCCTGAGTTCAGTCCCCAGTACAAAATAATAATAATAATAACTCAGTCCTCGAGTCTGCTGATGGGATGAGAAGCTTCCTGGAACCCTGCACCCAACATCAAGGTCAGTAAGACCAGGAATGAGGCCCAGTCCCTGCCCTCATTTAGAAACCCCACTGGAGGACACAAGAGAGAGGGAGATGTGACCCTGTGACCCCCAAGGAAAGCAGTCTCTTTTCGGGGTCTGATGTCCTGCCTCACACAACTCCAGCTCCATCCCAGCCAGAGGCATCTCTTCCAGGGACGTTTTGCATCCTCCATCATCTGACTTTTCTGGAGTCTGATTTGCTTTCCAGTCTTCGCTGCCATCTGGCCCCCGGAAGCGTAAGCCCCATCCCTACCCCACCCCCAGGGCCAGGCTGTGGATCTGGCTCCGTGCTCTCTAACTAGGACCTCGGTCAGTGCCCAACACGTGGGAGACGCTCAATAAATACCTGCTGAATGGATGATCCTGGGAGTGGCGGCAGCGGCCCACACCTGGCTCCTGATTCCTGTGACCTGGGAGCCGTGTCCAGGAAGCTGGGACAGCAAGAGTTGCAGCCATTTGTTCAGCTACATAGCCAGTGAGTTCCCAAGGAAGGGTTTAAATCCAGACAGGCTGGCTCCGAAGTTCATGTTCTTTACAACACAAGAACGAGTGAGTGAACAAATGAACAAGAAGGCTCAGGTCTATTCCATAGGTGGAATGCCAGGCGCTCTTCTGGGGGCTGTGCTTGCCCACCACCCAGGTGACTTCTTGAATGTCATAACCTCTACTTAAAAGCCTACCCTCTCACACAATCTGCACCAGGCCAGGGTTTGCTGAATCCAATCACACCTGAGTTGGTGCTTCTGGGTATTTTACATGCCCTTCATCCACACCCCCAGCTCACCTTCCATGCAGATTTCCAGCACCTATGCAACACAGAGCATGGCTGGTCATCCCTATCCAGACCATAACCAAACTGGAGCAGGGGTGCCTCACAGTGCTGCCGTCGGTTCTGGGCCTCAGGACGGCTCAGCCTGCACGGATAATGAGTTTGGAGGAGCAATGGTGCCAGAATCTGATGCTTCTGAATCCTCCCCCTCCCCTAGAGGGGGGCATGAACACGTTCCCTGCCCGCTTGGGGGGAGGGTGGGGGCCAAGGCTGCAAACGTGTAAGATGTTCGTGGCAAGAACCAGCAGCTGCCCAGCCAGGCGGAACCGCAAGCGAGCAAACTCCTCCATCTTCACTGGCTCAGAAGCAGCTGTGACATTAGGTGGGTCCCCAAGAGAAGTTGTAGTGTACCAAGGGGAGGAGCCGCTCAGAAAAAAAAAGGGAAGCAGAAACAAACAAAAAAAAAACCTGGCTGCATCCCTGCCTAGGACAATCTGCTCAACAGCGCAGGGGCCACGCACCAGGGCCAGGCCAGCAAAGCTGGGCATATGCTGCTCCTGGGTTAATCCATGGACCTCGGGGAAAAGAGCGCCACCACTAAGCTGCTGAGCTCTAAAAATACCAGCACACTCCCACCATGGCACAAAGGGTAAGCTCTGAGTGGGCAGGAATCTTGCCAAATAGAGGCTTGCCTGGACGTTCCAGAATGAATCCCAAGGCTGGCGACCATGCACACTCAGAATCCAGCTAGGTTTTGTCAGAGACTGACGAAGCTTAAAGACAACTGGTGTGTTCGGGTGCCATGAGCTGGGGAGCAGGGACAGCACCAAGCAGCAGCCTCCTGCCATAGCCCTGGAGGTCAGAAGATGCAGGCTCGGACCCTGTCTCCTTAAATCCTAACTGTGCAGCCCTGAGCAGGGACTTAATCTCTCTGAGCTCAGTTTTCTCATCTGTAAAAAGGAAATTAATAATCCGCGGTAGCATGTTACCTGATTGGTTTTTATATAGATTGAAATTACATTATCATTCAAACATTCACTGTCCCTCTCTATAACACAAGGGAAGAACGAAAACCTCATGATCATCTTGACAGATCAGAAAAAGCTCTTACTGAAATGCAACAACTATTCCTGACAAAAATAAACTAAGAGAAAGAAACATTTTCAACCAATAATAGAAAAAAAAAATACTGCAGCTAATATCACACTTAGTGGTAAAGAACTGAATGTCCTGCCCCTAAGATCAGTACGCTAGTCAGTTTTATCACTGCTGTGACCAAACTGCCTTACAAGAACAACTTTGAGGAGGAGAAGTTTATTTGGGGCTCACAGTCTCAGAGGTCTCAGTTCATAGATGGCAACTCCATTGCTCTGGGCCTGAGATGAGGCAGAACAGCATGGGGGAAGGGCCCAGTGGAGGAGAGCTGTTCAGCTGCAGGTGGGATTAGGAAGCAGAGAGAGAGAGGAAAAGGAAGGGACCGCAGGACAGATGTAACTTTCCAGAGCACGCCCGGAGACCAACCCCACCAGCCACACCCCACCTGCCCACAGTCACCACCCAGTGTGTCCATTCCAACCAGGATGGACTGATGAGGTCACAGCTCTCACATATAATCATTTCACCCCTGAATACTTCTGCATTGACAGGCGACTTGGGGAACACCTCATATTGAAACCATAGCAATCAGGAACAAGGCAAGTCTCCATATTTTACTAGAGATTCTAGCCAGTATAATTTGATATAACTATAGAGACAACTTTAATTAGTGAAGTTATCCCAATGGGAAAGGAAATAAAACTGTCTTTACTCACATGTGACATTTGTTCCATATTAGAACACCCTACAGAATTCACAGACGATCAATAGAACTAATGGACAGCATTCAGCAAGGTTGCAGGCCCTGTATAAAAACAACTGGGTTTCTATATAGAAGAAACAAAGTTCAGAAAATAAGTTTAACATTATACAATGACTACATGTTTTAAAACAGCCTCAGTACCCTATTGATACCTACTATTGTTATGTTTTTATGTATCAGTAAAAAAATAAAGAAAACAAGTTTATTCAGAATAAGATCAAAAAGAATACAATGCATAGAAATAAACTTAACAAAGGAAGTAAAAGGTTTGTATCTTGAAGGCTACAACATTGCTAAGAGGAATGAGAGAAAATCTAAATAAAATGAGTGACATTCCATATTCTTGAATTAGAAGACTCAATATTGGCAAGATGTGATATTCTCCACTACAGACTCAATCCCCATCCAAACCCCAAAAGGCATTTTTTATTCAAAGTTGACAAAATGATTCTAAAAGTTTATATGGAAATACAAATGATATGATTTTAAAGTTTGGATGTGGAGTAACCCCCAGAGTCTCAGGTGTTTGGAGGTGGGACTTTGGGGAAGTGACTGGATTACGAGGGTTCTGACCTCAACGGGAGATCAGTCCATGGACGGCTGAGCAAACTATTGGGAGGTGGGACCCAGCTGGAGGAGGCAGGTTACTGGGGAGGCAGCAGGAGGGTTTATCTGCTGCACAGCCCACCCGCCCTTACCTTTCCTCCCCTCCTTCCTGGCTGCCATGAGCTGAGCAGCTTTTCTTCACCACACCCTTCCACCATGATGTTCTGCCTCACCTCAGGACCAGAGCGATGGAGCTAGCCAACCACGGACTGAGACTTCTGAAACTGTGAGCCAAATAGATCTTTCCTCCCTTAAGTTGTTCTTAAAGGAGAGAGATTTTAGTCACAGAAACAGAAAATTAACACATAAAATAGCCAAAATAATTTGGAAATAGAGGCACCATCTTGGAGCCAATACACCATCCACTTACAAACTTATGATAAAGCCACAGAATCATGTGAGCGTGGTACAAACTAAGGAATACATAACTGAAAAGTTCAGAAGTAAACCCTCATGTTTATTTTAACTGACTTTGAACAAAGTTGTCAGGATGATTCAATAGGGAAAAGCAGTATTTTCCACAAATGGTGCGGGGGAATTTTGATACCCATGTAAAAGAGTGAACTTAAATCCTGATCTCAAACCACACTCAAAAATTAACTCAAAGCAGATCACAGACCTAAATATAAGAGCTAAAACTATAAGGGTTCCAGGAAAAAAAAATGGAGAAAATTGTCATGACCCTTGGTTAGGCAAAGTTTTGAAGAGTTTTTAGAAACAGCACCATTTATTATTTTTTATGAGCCATAAAAGGTAAAATGGATGAATTAGCCTTCATTAAAATTAAAAACTTTTGCACTCCAAAGACACATTAAGAAAAGCTAGACCAAAATAAGAAGAAAGTGGGGGTGGGGGGAATCTCATGAAAACGGAGAGAGATGAGTGGAGAGAAGAAGGGAGAGGGGGAGGGGGAGGGGAGAGGGGCAGGGGGAGGGGGAGGGAAAGGTTGGGGCTGTGGAATGAGCTAACCTGACCATCCTGCAAACACGCAGGCGCCACAGCGAACTGAACCTGTGTATGTCTACAAGGCACTCATTTTAAACATCTATAAATAAACAGAAGAAAAAACAGCAGAGCAGAGGGAGGGGAACAGGAGGAGGAGTTCTGGAAAGGAAAGTACTTGGAAGTGAACTGGAACAAATTAATATTCCTCGCTTGCATAATTATGTCAAAATGAACCCCAACATTAGTATAACTATAAAGTACGGACATAAAATTTTTTTAATGAAAAGACAAGTCACGGACTAGGTGAAAATATCTGCAAATCATACATATAATAAAGGACTTGTATCAATAATATATAAAGAATCCGGGGCCTGTGGTGTAGCTCAGGAAACCATACAAGTCCATAATGGGAAAAAAAAAGAGAGAGACACACAATTAAAAGATGAATAAAAATCCCAATACTTATTTCACCAAATATAATAGCTATTATGCAATGGGAAAGCACCATTATTCATTAGGGAAATGAAAACTAAAATCACAATGAGATGTCACTTACAAACTTATAAAAGCGACCATAGTAAGAAGAGCTAGGAGCCGGGCACTATGGCTCATGCCTGTAATCCCAGCACTTAGGGAGGCTGAAACAGGAGAATTGTGAGTTCAAAGCCAGCCTCAGCAACGGCGAGGCACTCAGCAACTCAGTGAGACCCTGTCTCTACATAAAACACAAAATAGGGCTGGGGATGTGGCTCAGTGGTCGAGTGCCCCTGAGTTCAATCCCCAGTACCAAAAAAAAAGAAGAAGAAGAAGAGCCAGGAACACAAGTGTTAGCAGAGACAGAGAACTGGAAGCTCTTCTATATTGTTGGTGAGAATGTGAAACAGCACAGCTACTTTGGAAAATATCTTAGCAGTTTATTACAAATTTAAACATAAACTTGCTATATGATCCAGCAATTTCCCCCTCCCCAGGTATCCACCCGAGAAATTAAAGCATGTGTCTAGATAGACTTGACCATGAATATTCATTAAGTACATTTGTGACAGATAAAAAGGAGAAACAACCCCAATGCCCACTGGTTGGTGAATAAATAAACACAATGTTGCATATTAATATAATGAAATACTACTTGGCAACAGAGAGGAAGAAAATGCTGAAATGTGCTTCCACGCCGACTAATCTCAAAAACATCATGCAGAATGAAGGATCGAGACTCAAGAAACCACCTCCTGTGTGGCTTCATTTATATGAAATGTCTGGAAAAGGTGAATCTACCAAGACAGGAAATGGATCTAGGTGCTGGGGGATGGGGGTGGAGCAATGATTGACAGGTTTGGGAGAATTCTGGAGGGGGCTGGAAATGTTCTAAAACTGACTTGCGATGGTTGCAAAGTCTACAACTTGACTCAAACACCATTGAGTGGTATATGTACGATAAGTACATTTTACAATATGTAAATCTACATCAACAAAGCTATAAAAATAAAGGAACGAAGCCCCCACCAGCCTACCCAAGAGTCTCCCTGGTCATCCATGTGGCCTGCTGTACCTCCAGCCTGGTCCTTTTAAAGAGCATAGGGCAGTGGAGTCAAAGAGGTTCTTTGGGACTGGCAGGGCTCTAACCTCCTTGTCTCCACATAATCTCACCCAAACGACATTTAAGAAGAATAAAAAGGTAACACAAACAGCCCAATATTTACACGCATTTATTTATTTTTATTCCCTGCAGTTCTAGAAAGGGAGTCTTGCCCCAGTCCAGGGGAAACAGAGTTTACACCAAAGGGTAAGCTCACGTTTCAGCCGGAGGGCAACCTGGGGGAATTCTCCCCAACTTATCAGCACCCATGCAGGGCCAGCATCCCCTCCTTTGTCTCCAGGGGCACAACGGCAGTGGAAAGGGATCATCATGTCTTCAAGGACTTGGTAAGTTCCCAAAAATGTGGAATCAAAGCAGCCCTCCTCTGTCTGATTAAATACTAACTTCTCTTCTCCAAAAGGAAGACCAGAAATGGACACTATTCTTTCTCAGTGATTTGCTCTTTTTATAGTAACTCTTAGAGACTGCTCACTATATGCCAGGCAGCATTCCAAACATTTTATGTGTATTAACTAATTTCATGTTTATAACAAACCTATGAGGTCAGTTCTATTTTATCACCCTTGAGGAAACTGCAGCAGAGAGGTTTAGTGAGTTGCCCGAGATCACACAGCATGCTAATCTCATGGAGCCAGCATTCAAACCAGGCCCTCCACGGCTTCTACTCAGAGGCAGTAAATCTCAAAGTGTAAGAAAAATATAAGTAGCTTCCAGAGCCACCTCCCATCCTTCTGAGACCCACAGAGAATAAGAGCCAGTGGCGCCAAGAGGTATGGTTTCTCCCTGCTGCAGACAGAGCAAGTATGTCAATGGCAATGGGGTAAATAAGAGTGTTCCAGAAGCCCGCAGGTCCCACAGAAACCTAGTCTCAGAAGGAACAGCCTCACTGTCAGAGTCTCCATCATCAGAGGACGTGCTCCGCGTGGGTTCCGTGCCCCACTTACTGGACCCAGGTCAGTCCTGACTCCCTGGAGGGACTGGCATCCTCAGCTGCTAAAAGCAAACAGCTCAAGCAGCGTCTCTCCTCCACTTGCCGTGCAGCACCGGAACCTCAACTCAAGTGGGCTGTTAGAAGCAGGTGGTGTGGACCAGCGCTGTGCGTAAGAGCCGGCTACTCGGAGGGACACCCAGCCACGACAGCAGGGACGGGCCTCTGCAGAGACTGCACAGCCGCACTGTTGCCTGATCCTTCTTCCTCGTGGGGGTCTGTGGTCCCTGCATCTCCCGCCCCTGACTGTGGGGTCGGCTGGGAGACGTGGTTGGGCCAGCGGGGTGACACAGAAGTGACCGTGTGTCCGGCTGGGCTCAAGGCTGCAGAGAAGAGGCTGTGGGAACCTCTGCCCCAGGAACCCATGCAGAGCTTGGGCAGCTGCTTCCTTTCCTTCTGTAAAGGAGGAAGGAGGCTGGAGGGGAGGAGCAATGCTTCAGCCAGTGAGTGAGAGCAAGCTGGGGCACCCAGGTCTCCTCCGTCTTCACCCAGGTTTCTAAGCAGAAGCACTGGAATCTACATGACAGACAGATCATCTGGGGCTCTGTGGTTTTACTGAGCAACTACTCTCTGCTCAGCACTGTGCCAAACACTGATGGGGCAATACAAAGAAGGAGCGTGACTGGGTTGTGCTTGATAATGTCCTTAACCCAGAATGTAGCAAACAGATGGTACCCCCAAGACAGCAAGTCTCTTGCAAACAAAATAGTGAGGTGGGGACATCAGGGCAGGCTTGGGAAGAGCACTGGACTAAGGGTGAGCAGCAAGGGTCACAGGCTCAGCTCTGCCACTCACTGCTCCGTGACTTTGGGAATCAGCCTCCTTGAAGATCTTTGCCACCTGCACCTCAGAGAGAGGTCTCCAGGATACATAAAAAACTCAAAAAAAAAAAAAAACAAATAACACAATCAACAAACGGGAAAAGGAACTCAACAGACACTTCACAGAATCACTTCACACTTCACAGTCAATAAATATAAGAAAAAATGTTCAGAATCTCTAGCAATTAGAGAAATCAAAACTACACCATTTCATCTCACTGTAGTCAGAATGGCAATTATCAAAAATACAAGTAACAATAAGTGTCGGTGAGGATGTGGGGGAAAGGCACACGCATACACTGCTGGGGGGACTGCAAATTGGTGCAGCCACTCTGCAAAGCAGTATGGAGATTCCTTAGAAAACTTGAAATGGAACTACCATTTGACCCAGCTATGCCACTCCTCAGCATCTATCCAAAGGACTTAATTCAGCATACTATAGTAACGGGGCCACATCAATGTTTTTAGCAGCTCAATTCATAGTAGCTAAGCTATGGAACCAACCTATATGCCCTTCAACAGATGAATGGATAAAGAAAATGTGGTATATATATACACAATGGAGTATTACTCAGCCATAAAGAAGAATGAAACTATGGCATTTGCTGGTAAATGGACAGAACTGAAGACTATCATGCTAAGTGAAATAGGCAAATCCCAAAGAACCAAAGGCTGAATGTTCTCTTGATATGAGGATGCTGACTCACAATAGGTTAGGGGTGTCACCAGTTTGGACAGGGGAAGTGGGGGAAGGGAGGAGGGACGGGAATGGGAGAGACAGTAGAATGAACGGGACATAACTCTCCTATGTTCGTGTATGAACACACGACCAGTGAAATTCCATGTCATGTACAACCACAAGAGTGGGAAGTTATACTCCATGTATGTATGATGTCAAAATACACTCTACCGTCATGTATAACTATAAAGAATAAAAAATGAGAGAATCAGCCTCATCTGCAGAATGTGGTGCCATGTGGAGCCTGGTTTGGAACCACAGTTCTACACTCCGACTGTAGTTTATTCCATCTGGGAAGCATTTTTTTCAAAGAAGAACCCAGACCCTTGAAGAACTGAGCGACTGTGGGTTGCAGGATTGGGGTTCAGAAAGCAGAGACAGCCCTGGGGCCTCTCGTTGTTCTGGAGAGAGGGAGTGTGCAGAAACCACAGGGACCACTGCACGCGGGGTCCTCACAAAGCAAATCCATGGCGTCCCTGCATTTGGAGATAGGACTTTTTGGAGACAGTTAAGACTGAACGAGGTCGTAAGAGCAGGGCCCTAATCCAATACTGCGATAGGGTGGTCCTATCGGAACAGGCAGAGGGGTCTTCCTCCTCCCTTCATCAGGTGCACTGGGCAAGGAGGGCCAAGTGGGCAGGCAGAGGAGGAGGATCCTGGTGGAAACCCCACCAAGCCGCACCCCGGGCTCAGACTCCAGCCTCCAGAATCACGAGGAAATGATCTGTTGTCCAAGTCACCCCGTCCACGGCATTCGGCATGGCAGCCTGTGCTGGCTCAGCCAGGGACGTGTCTGAAGGAGTCAAGAGCCGGCTGAGGAAGTGCTGACTGGCCACATCTGGGGCAATTTAAGCATAAATAAAAATAACGACAATAGTGGAGTCCATAGAAAACACTGGAAATCGTGATTCTATAACATACACTTAAAAGGCGAGGGGGTGAGGGGCCTTCCCTAGGCAGAACACTGACTGATAAAGAGAAGGAAGGAGGAAGCCGGGAACACGGCTGGAGGGCAAGCTAGCGAGCAACCTCCACGAGGATCAGCGAGGGTCTTGCCGTGTCCAGCTCCCTGCCCGGACTAATTACAGGGAGGAAATCGTGGCTTTGCAGAGACTTAACCAAGCACCCAAAATTGATGTCACCCATATTAGGACCAAACAGCACCTTATGTCTCCTGATCGGATGCACCAAAAAGGACCTCATGTCATTGTGGTGATATTCTTGCCAACAATGTATAAAGGAAGTGGGTGAAATGTAGCAACTGGTGCACCTGGGGGACAGGCACACCGCGGTTCCTGCTGCAGTTCTTTCAACATTTAAGTAAGCTTGAAAATATATCCAAATATATATACATGATTTTTTTAAATATGTGAGCCCAGGCCCTGCCCCAGACTAGCAAACTCAGACCCTTTGGGTATGAGGCCTGGGCATCCATGTTGTGGGTTGAGGTTGGTTTGTTAAGCTCCCTGGGTGATCCTTCTGTGCCTCCTGGGTTGAGAGCCCTGGGACCATTACATTGTGATACTCTGTGGACCAGTGGGCACCAGGGTGGACGGTCCATGCAGGGTTGGACTATCACAATGCAGATTCTTAGCAGCAGCAGCTCCTGGGGACTTGTTAGAATGGGGGTCCCTGGGCCAGACCCTCTGGACAGCACTCTACCTCATCAGGGCTACCAGGGCCATGAAGCCACCAAAGCTTAAGAACTACACTCTACCCTGCTTTTCAGGGAAACAATAGTGTTCCTTTATTTTTTAATTTTTTTTTCATTTTGATTGCAGTTTTCCAATCACACAATTTGCTATCCTGACCATTTTTACATGTACAGTTCCAAAGCGCTAAGCACATTCCTGCCGCTGTACAACAGCTCTCCAGAACGTTTCATCTTGCATATCTGAAACTACACCCATTAAACAACAAGGCCCCATCCCCCCTACCCAAGGCCTGTGGCAATCACAACTCAGCCCTCAGTTTCTAGGAATGTGATTACATGAGATACTTCATAAGGGTGGAATCACACCGTTTCCCTCTTTTTGTGATTGTTTTATTTCACTTAGCAAAATACCCTCGGTCCACCCATGTTATCGCACATGACAGGCTTTCTTTCCTTTTCAGGGCTAAAGAGCCCACTGTCTGCACACACCAGATAGTATTTATGTGCCCGTCCGTTAAAGGACACTTGGGTTGCTCCCACTGCTTGCTTCCTGTAAGTAGTGTGCTGTGCACGTGGTGTCAATCTCCTTTCCAACATGCATACACGTCACTCGGGAACTATTACAACACAGATCGGGACTTAGCAGGTCTTACGAGGAGGGATCCCAAATTCCACATTCCCCAGCAAGTTCCCAAGTAACATCGTGCTGGTGGTCTCCAGGCCACGTTGCCCAGCCAAGGTCTAGACCCAATGAGAGGAGAAAGGAGTTTAGCAACTGCCTACACCCCTACAGATCTCAAGCCCACCTGCCCCAAAGGGAAAGGTCCAGGTACGACAGTTAAAGTGTGGGATTTTGCTCCTGGGTTCTGACTCCCAGGCCCTCCTCTCTGGTGGCCGCTCTCACCTAGCCAGGTACCCCATCTTATTGTACTTCCACACCCAACACACAGTTCCAGGTGACTACCACTGACTCCTTGAGCCTCATCTGCCTTCCACATCCCCCTCAAGCCGGGTTCTCGGAGCCCCCTCAGGGGAAACATGAATGGAATCCAGGGGTTCGGTACCACTGGTGCTGGCCGTGATGGTTTGGGGTAGTACAAGGACACAGAATTAAAGAGCATCAAATCAGAAGGTGAGAAAGCTGCTCCTTTTCACATCTGTTCCAACTGTTTAGGGAACGTCAAGGAGAAAGTTGCAAAGACCCTACAACACTCGTTAATCTTCCTTTTGAAGGGAGAGATCAGGCCTCGGGCTCCAAGCCGCAGGGAGACAGCCGTCTCCAGCCCAAGAGGGAAGCGTGTTTGGTCTTCCTTGTATGTATTTATTTTTACACTTTCCTTCTATTTGTAGGAAGTGATACTGATTTTCCATTTCTGGCTTTGATGCCAAGTTCCTTTTTTAAAACAAATGTACTTAAACTAAAAGTCAGCAATTTAAAGCACATGTTAAACAATCAGAGAAGTGCTTTGGTGGCTTCATGGCCCTGGGACCCTGATGAGGTGCAGAGTTCTGTCCAGAGGGTCTGGCCCAGCAGCCTGGGTGTAGCCCTGGAGACCCCCATGGTAACAAGTCCCCAGGAGCTGCTGCTGGTGAGGATCTTCCCTGTGATGGTCCAACCCTGCATGGACCGTCCACCCTGTTACCCACTGGTCCACAAAGTGTCAGAATGTAATGGTCCCATCGGGCCCCCAGGCTCTCAACCCAGGAGGCACAGAAGAATCACCCAGGGAGCTTAACATACTAACATCAACACCTAACCATGGACGCCTGGGTCTCACACCTAGTGGGTCTGAGTTTATTCGTCTGGGGCAGAGCTTGGGCTCATTTATTTTTAAAAATTACATATACATATTTGGATATATTTTCAGCTTTATAGAAAAACTGAAAAACAGGAGCAAGAACTCTTCTAAACCCATTACCCAGAAGATGGAATACCAAGAGGAGGATCAGGCTCCTCCCTATGAGGTCTCCACCCCCACCCCACACCACGTCACCCTCCACCATCTGATCCATGAGGCCTCAGGTTAGGAACTGAACCTCCAGCCAGATCACACACCAGTTCCAAGAGAGGGGCCAGAGGAACCTTCTGCTCTTTCTCCTGCTTCCTGAAATCCAGGGACAAAAAGGGACCCGTTACGGTTTAAATATGAGGTATCCTCCAAGAGTGCACCTGTGAGACGATGCAGAAAGTTCACAGGTTCAATCACCGGGTGACGGAGGCCTTAACCTAATCAGCGAATTAATCCACTGATACGGATTAACTGGGCAGTGAGTATAGGCAGGTAGAGTGTGGCTGGGGGAGGTGGATCACTGAGGGCATGCCTTTGGGGATTCTGTTTTGTCCCTGGTGAGCTGATCTCTCTCTGCTTCCTGGTGCCATGTCCTGGGCTGCTTTCCTCCTCCACAGTTCTACCTCACCTGGGGCCCAGAGCAATGAAGCCGGCCATCTATGGACTGAGACCTCTGAAACCATGAGCCCCCAAATAAACTTTCCTTCCTCTGTTTTGTTCTTCTTGGCTCTTGTGGTCACTGTGACACTAGGGCTGATTGAAACAGACCCTAACCACGGCTGTAGCTGTTGGCAGAGGCTGGATTCCCTCAGGGAGGGCTGATAATTGCCTCCAATCCCCACACCGCATCCAGGGCTCCTGCACTTTCTTTAACTCCCTCATCTAAAGTAATTTGGATCAAAGAAGTTTCTAAAATTCTCCATCTGTGCATCGGACCAACAATTTTTTCCTTGACCTTAAAGCCTTGCAAAGGGCATCATTATGGGTAATTGCAAAACCATTATGAAAATCAACTACCTATTTTGAGATGTCTCCATGTGTTCAATATAAAAGACACTCTAAAGTGGGGTGCTTTCATTCCAACAGGAACTTCTTCTACTGCCGCAAGCAGTATTATCATTTTAAAAGAGAAAAAAACCAGTCTCAGTAATTAGGTGCAAATCACCAGAGCTCAGAGCTCAGGGCCCTGTCTCTAGAATGCCCAGACTCAGCACTGGGGTGGGGGAAAACAACCCAGGAAGGAACCCGGGGTGTCATTCTGCTCCCTCCCAGCCCTTCTCAGCTAACCTGAGCTCCCTGGGCTCCATGAAAACGTGGAAGTAGTTGCTTTTCACAAGGGCGGTACTAAACAGGGTCTGCCTTCTCCCCGGGGTAGGACAGGCCAGGGAAGGTCTGTGCACTCTGCTACCTGGTCCTGCCATCTCTACGGTCTTGATTTACTGGCCAGAGCCAGAAGAGAGGGAACCTCTCTTCGAAGCTATTTCCTCCAAAATGCCTTTGGAGCCTCGCTAACAGCGAGGGGAGCTCTGCTGTTCCCTGGCATTGAAGTCAGAACACTCGTTCTCAGTTCAAACCTAGCACTGAAATGTCTGCTTGTTCAACCAAGTTCTTGTAGCACCTGCCTTGCTGCTGGGAGCTGGAGAGACCAGGACTGTGCAGACAGGTCCCTGTCCTGCTACGGAGCCCAGAGCCCAGGAGGGTAGGAGTCCTCCAGACCATCACAAGAGGAAACGTGCCCTCACAAACCAGCTGCAAATGCCCACCTAAGCACAGAAGAATCGATGGCTCGAGGAGTAGCAGGAGGCAGAGCAGGTGCCAGTGGCCTGTGTCAGACGGCAGCAGGGGAGCTGCGGGGTGGCCCACATTGCTTGTGAGGAGGGCAAGGGGACAGTGGGGGACGGTGTCCAGGATGACTGGGTTAGCCATGCAGGGCTTCTGCCCTCCCTGGCAGCTCTGTGTCCTTATTTTATTCCTCACATGTATTCACGCCCTTCCCTCCGAATAAAACTCTTGTACTCCTACCTCCATCTTGGCATCAGCTGCCTGGAGGAGCCAAGTGGCTTCTTGGGAAGAAGAGAAACCGAAAGCTACAATCCAGAGAAGCATACACAACAACCAGGTAAGTTAAGTAACTCAGAGCTGCCCCTTGTCCCAAAGGATTAAAAACCCCAATGAATAGGAACTGTCTACTTAATTGAGTTGGCTCAAATGACCAGGAAGCTTTCTGAGTCATCGCAGATGTTGGGGTTCCAAGAAAGATCGCTCCCTGGGCTTGGCCAGCATCCCAGGGCCCACTCAGGGCTGTGATACAGACAGTCCTTCCCTCTGGCCAAAACCTCTTGATCCATTATTTTGGATACTAATTATAAACCTGAGACAAGAACCTCGTCTCCCAATAAGCTAGGAAGACTCGAGCCTGTGGGTCTCTCTTACCCTGCTGGACCATCCTGAGTCTCCAGCTAGAAGGAATCAGACAGATACAAGAAAAACTGACCCCTTTACAGAACATTCTAGTCTCTCATTGGAGAGAGAGCTCCTCCCTGGGAGGGAAGGCTGTTGCTGTCCTTCGAGGTATATACTGGCAGGTTTGGGGAAATCTATTCAAAGTTCAGTCTCAATTTCTAAGACATGAAATCTCCAGCAGTGTAGGCAAAGGTGATAAGGAAAACTGACAACCCAGGGCAGTCTCCAAAAGGAGAGGAAGAGCAACGGGTATTTTCAGAGCAATGAATATGTATCGAGCATTAGGTGGGGGATTTTTCACATAATCAGCTCATCAAGTCATCACAGGAATGCCTTGATATCATCACTGACTTTTTCAATGAAGATGCAAAGGCTCAGAGAGGTTAAGTCACATGTCTGAGATCACAGAGCTAGCAAGTAGCAGAGCTGGGATTCAGGCTTAGGTCTCTCCGGAATCAAAAACTACATTTAGCCCTGTTCCAGGGAGTGTTCCTGCCCTGAGACACTAGCCCCACCCACAGACACAGCAGGTGTTTCAGTGCTGTTGACTTAGTGAGCACTTACTGTCTACTCTGTGTGTGTTCCATGCAAGGTACTGGGAAGACAGGATTGACCCAGAAGCTACAGGGAAGATACAAGGTAGCAAGGTCTTTCATGTTTCTCCAGTGACTCAGCCACAGGAGCAGACTCTATCAGCAGCAACTACCACCTTCATTTAAGAATGGAAAAACTGAAGACCTGGGAGCCCATGCTAGTCTGAAGATGTCCATCTGGTCGTGACAGTGCTGTGGCACATCCCTGGGTGAACCCATGGGTCACGCAGTGTCTGAATCATCAGTGTTGAAAGAAACAGCACACCTGGGGCTGGGGAAGGTGATCATCGCTCGAGTCAGGATGCAATTGGTAGAGATTCTGCAGAGCAGAAAATCCCTGCGTCCCTGCAGGACAGTGATCAATCACCTCAGGCACCTTGGACAAGACCAGAATAGACACAAGGAGACTCCCACCCACTATGACTCCAGCAGTTAAGGCATTCACTAACCTCCAAACATTTCTCCTTTTTGAAGCTCAACGGCCATGGCTCTTGAATGTTTGGAGGTACGAGGAGATGCTGGCTTAGGCGGCTGATGGGATGCCTGGCCACTGCCTTTCCTTATGTTTCTTGGAGGCAGATTCATCCCAACAGACTCTGCCTCTTCCTTTAGATTCCAGATCAACATGGAATTGATTTTTCTCCACTAAACATGGAAGCTCTTCAAGTAACTGCACATAGCAATCTGCCAGCCTCTCTCCCTTCCCATGTTTTCTCCTCTCAGAAATACAAACTTGTCTTTCTACAGATGCTCTTAAGGGACCAGTCACAGCAGCCTGCACCTGCCCTAGTTACCTTCCCCTCGGCAAGCCCACGTCATCAATGTCCTTAAAATACAGATCCCAGAAATGAGCACAGCCAAAGGTGACAGCGACCACAGAAACCACATTAGGCAGAAGCAAATGACTTTTTTTTCCCTCCTTCAGGACAAAACAAAAAAAACATAACTGTAGTTCTCTTGATAAAAACCAGTTTGGAGAAACTACTAGAAGTCGATGGATTCACTCTCTTTTCCTGGTGAATTCACTGCACAGACGCTGCTGGTGGTGAAGCTGGAGCCTGAGAGGTCCTGGGCAGCCCTGCCTTCTACCTGAATGCCAAGGCTCAGCCCACGGACTCTCTCCTCACATCCTCCTCTCTGGGTGACTCAAGCTGTCCTCAGACCTGAAGCTTCCTCAGTGCCCACCTGCTGCCCGGCTCTGGACCGCTTCCTCCCAGGATGGCCTGAAGGCTCCTTCTACTCAGTATGTCCAACAAAACTTCCCACCTTCCCTCCTGAGGGCAGGGGACCCACCGTCCCAGACACGGGGGCTCAAGCCCTGGGTGCTAGCCACCTCCCTCCTGCTGGATGCACATGTCCATCACTTTGCTCCTGCTCTCCTAGCCCAGGTCCCTTGATCTCTCACCTGGACAAGTCCAAGAGCATCCTAAACTTCCTTGATACATCTACTGCTGTCCACTATAATTCATTCTCCCCACTCCAAAGCCAAGAGAGGTCTCTTATAAAGCAAAGCCTGTTCTTCTTTTTACTGTGGTTGTGAAAATTAGCAAATACCTCTGTTTCCTGCTTCACCGAACCCTTCCCTTGAGTTGCCCACTCAGCCTGCGTGGCCTGGCCTTTGTCTCCACCACTGATGTCAGCCACTCCACACCTCTGTTCCCACTCTCCTGTCTGGAGTACAGTCCTCTGGCCTTCTTTCAGTCATCTAAAGGAACCACAGACTTTCTGACCATGGGGCCTTAGCACGTGCTGGAACAGCCAGCTTCCCACCACACTGCTCCAACTTGTGCCTTCACCTAGCTGCCTCCATGTCACCCTCTGATACAGTTGCAACATCACTGCCTTAAACGAGCCTGCCCCCAGCGCCACCCTAACCCTGAGGTCCTCTTGAAACAGGCTATTCTTCCTAGTCACTGCGATTTTGACAATTATGTAAAACACTATCATGCACTTTGGGCATTTCCCTCCCATGAGTGTGTCTGGTGAAAGCTGAGGCCATGTGTCTTGCACTCCTGCGAGTCCCTCATAGCCAGCACCTGGTACCAAGTGGGAGCTCCATAAGCAGAAGAGAGATGCAGAGAATGCAGACGTGGCCGATGCATACAAGGAGAAATGCGCCATCGGTCCCATCAGCAGCAGTTCTGTTGGAGGACAGGCTGCATATGAAAGTTGAGTTCAAGCATCTCCTCCGAGCTGCCCTGGGCAGAGACAGTCTTGACCGGTGATTCAGCCCTGGCCTGAGCGGCTCCAGCTCAACCTTGGGCCCCCACGTGAATCTCACCAAATGTGAGGTTTCTCCTTCCTGCCTGCTGAAGAAAACCTCCCCTCTGCTCTCCCAGCCTCAGAGAAGAGGAGCGTAGGAGAGAAGTCAGGACGAAACCAGAGGGGCAGGTGGGAAGAGGAGACCCCACGGCGTGACGTCTGTGGTCTTGTCACTGGATTTTGCTTCCGTTCTTTTGCCAGGAGGCTGGCAGAACCTCACCTGTCTCTATCGTCCGCGCTCCTTTGTTAACGAGAGTCCATGTTTGGTCTGCTTTGTTTAGTGGTGTTCCTTCCCCCGCTTCAAACAGCAGTGGACGCTCAGTAAATATCTGCTCGAGGATTGCAGATCATTGCATGAGCACCAGAAGAAAGGCTTTTCCCTTTTTTTTTTTTAACTTTATATCCCCAGGGCCAAGCTGAAGGTCCTGAATACCATAGGAGTCCAATAAATGCTACTGGAATGAATGACTTCATGAAGCAATCACGTGATAACATGTAAGTTCCATCAATTGTTCTCTGCCACTTTGTCCCTTTTGATCAGATTATGAAGCGCCCTGTGTGTACAGGGCATGTGGGGGTGTGGTTTCGCCCAGCTGTGGGGAACGGTGGTGTTCCCCAGATAGATGGGTATGTTTTCCCAGTTGCTGGACTCTCCAGGCTGCCCACATGACCATGCATAGTCCCTACACCAAGTCTCGATTCCCCAGGAGAAAAGTGCCAGAAAATCCTAAAAATAAACACAACAGGACAGATTTCCACACCCCCATGAGCTCAGAGTGCCTGGGAAGATCGACAGCAAAGCCAGAATTAAATAACTAAAACACACAACGTGATCAACAGAATTGATGGGGTGGACGCTAGGTGTCACAAGAGCGCAGAGAGGCATCGAGTGAGAGAAGTCTCAAGTCAGCTTTTAATCAGTCGCCCAAAAAGGTCTCGATTTCTTTGTCAGGATTAAAACGAGGCGGCTCTGGTGTCTCCTGAGTTGGGAGATGGGGTCCCAGGGGAGCTGAAAACTGTACTGAGCCTTCTCCAGCAACAGCCTGGAGGAGGAGGAGGAGCAAGCTAGAAGGCTCTGGAACCCTGACCAAAGGCCACGGCACCTTCACCCAGCAGCACTGACCCAGCAGCACTGACCTTGACACCTAAGACAGAGGCCAGTGCCCTGGGAAGGAAAGTGCCGCCCGTAGCAGAACTACCCACCTCCCAAGTACACAGCTCGTGCTGGGTCGTTCTGCAGATGCAGAAAGATGACGAGAAATCGCAGTCATGTCAGAGCCAAGAGCGCCTTGGGCCATGAGGTGCGTCTCCAGGCCTCTGGGCACCAGGGAACCATGTTAAAAAATTAAATTAAATTTAAAAAAAACACTGCATATGCAATGCATATGAATCAAGCCATGTGAAGGAGTTTCTGGCAGCTGGCATGAATGACATGGGAATACCTATGACACTAAGTAAATCAATTGATAGTCACAGACTTACATACAGCACGCGTAACACATAGACATGGGTACACAGTCACCTCTCTGTGTCCACGGGAGATTGGCCCAGGGCTCCTGGTGGATACCAAATTGGAGGAGGCTCAGGCCTGGATAAAATGGCATAGTTTTTGCACAGAACGTACACACACCCTCCCATAGAGTTGAAATCATCTCTAGATGACTCACAATCCCTGATGCATTACTAATGCTATCTGTTGTTTGGGGAATAATAACAAGATAAAAGGTCTGTATGTGTTCAGGACAGATGCCACTCTTTCTGAATGTTTTTGATCCACGGCTTGATTGAATTGCAGACGCAGAATGCATGGATATGGAAGGCCAACTAAATACATACAAGTTACATGTGTGTACACGTGCTCCCACTCGGGAAACATGGATAAAACAAGGCATGCATCCTCCCCACCTGGAATGTCCCAGATGACATTCTAAGGAAAGAAATGAGTGGAAGAGGTGTTTTTGTTTGGGGATGTATCCTTCACTTTCTTTTGCTCCTGTTTGAATTATTTTGGGGGGGTTTTTTGTTTTCGTTTTTTACATTTTGCATTAGTTTTAGTTGTACATGACATTACGGTTCATCTTGACACAATTATGCAAGCATGGGATATAATTTGCTCCAATTCATTCCCCAGAACTTCCCTTCCCTCCCCTCTGCTCCCCACCCCCATTCTCTTTTCTCTATTGATTTTTTAAATTTATTTATAGCTTTTTTTAAATTAGTGCCCTATGGATATACAGAAAGGCAAAATTCCCTTTGGTGTGCGCAGGTATGTACATAGGAAGTTGGGTCAGTTCATTGCACTGTTCCTCCCTCTTCCTGTCCCTCCTCTCTCCCCACAGACTCCTTCCTCTCCTCCACTGATTTCCCTTCTATTTTCACGAAATCCCCCCCTTTTTAAAATTTTTTCCTTACTTTGTTCCAGCTTCTGCATATTAGAGAAAATATTCAACCCTTGACTTTCTGGGTCTGGCTTATTTCCCTTAGCATGATGTTCTCCATTTCCATCTATTTTCCAGCAAATGCCACAGTTTCATTCTTCTTTAGGGCCAAGTAAAATTCCACTGTGTCTACAGGCCACAAATTCTTTTTTAATTTAAAAATAAGAAAACACTCCCAAATCCTACAGTCTGGCACAGTCACATGGGCCACACCAGACACAGGCTGTTGACAGCCTTCTCCCAGGCTGAGCCTGGGTCCCTGGAGGGCATGGAGCACAGCTGCTCTGCATCCCTGGGACCTGGAGGCACCTGTCACCTGGAAAGCTCTCAGATGGTGCTTTCTGAGTGAAACAACCATGCACATGAGGAAAGGTGATTCTGGAATCAGGAGAAATGTCTTCCGTGAGATGCGAGAAGCAGGTCCTTCACTTGCGGGGAAGGAAGGAGAATGAGGCAGGAGCTCCAAATGCCCTGGTGGGTGGCACTGCACTGGCAGGGTGGGCCACAGGGCTGTGCGGGGAGAGAGGCAGGTGGGAAGCTTCAGGAAGGGCAGGCTGCAAGCCACGCGGCCCTTTAAGAGGCCCCCGGGGTAGACATCGCTGTCATCTCTGCCTTCTGGTCAAGAAACTCAGACAGGCTGGGGCTCAACAGGTGACATTCACAAGTGGGCGTGTGCAGATCTGAACCCACGGCAGCTGGCTCTGAATCCAGAAAACTCTACCCCTAAAGGTCACCACGAAGCTAGAGAGAATACGCTGTAGCAGGCTAGACGTGCAGAAGGACCATCAAGCCGTCCCTGTGCACCTCGACCCCCGACACGGAGGAAGTTCTTTCTGTGTTCACAAGAGCCAGGTGTCTCAGCACGAGTCCCTGACACTGTGTCCACCCTCTGCTTCACCAGGAGATAACAGGATATACCCATGGGGCAAGATGGACAGCAAAGCTGGACGGATCTGCTTCAGCAGCAGCCCCAGGAATCTCTCTCCCCAGCCCTGGTACTGAAACTGCCATGAACCAACTTTAAATTCACAGCAGGTCACTGCCTGGGGAGCACTTACGGGATCCCACTGGGTCTGTTCTTACTGTACATTAGAGTCCCGCAGCCCAGGCTCCTGCCAGGCCAGCCTGGCAAACGGCACAGTGCCCTGTCCGGAATTTGCAAACGACGTTAAAGAAAGGTGGACGTGCTCCGATGAAGGAGACCGGCTGTTCTGCTGGGTGTGCAAGACCCCTCTTCATCAGAAGTTCTTTTGTTCCATTCTATTTTTTGGCTAGGAACTGAACCAGAGGTGCTTCACAACCGAGCTACATCCCCAGTCGTGTTTTGATTTTCGTATGGGGTCTCACTACGTTCCCTAGAGCCTCACCAAGTGGCTGAGGCTGGCCTCCCGCTTGAGATCCTCCTGCCTCAGCTTCCCAAGTCACTGGGATTACAGGTGTGTGCCATGGCTGACACCGGTATTTTTAAGAACCTAGTATCTGAGCACCCTGATTAGTTGGTGGGATGTAGTGGTGAACTGAATATGAGAAGTAACTACTGGGGAGATGTTGACTCTCTGTGCAAAGAGCTGATGTTCTGGGGACAACAGGCTTGCAGGGATGGCTTCCTGAGCAGCAGACAAACTCTGGGCTAGATCCTTCCCATCTCTCTAACTCTGCCAGTGACCCCATGACGGGTCCTCATCCCAGAAAATCATCCTAAGGAATAGCAAACTGGAGCTCAGAGACGTCAAGTAATTGGCTCTCAGGTCACACCGCCAGCTGGTGGCAGAGCCAAAGCTCGAGCCGCAGGCTGCAGGATCCCAGAGCCAGTACTTAGCTGCCACACGGCACTGCTCTCATCTCAGAGGGCATCGGAATTCCCTTGAGAGAGGACTCATGACTTGCAGGAAGTGCGATGTCACATGGCACGGGGCTCCTCCTCGGTCAGCATCCTGTATCATGGGCAGCCACACCTACGGCTTGTCCAGGAATGACATGAGACCCCCAAAGCACACAAGTGGCACGTTCTGGGCACTCAGTAGGGCTCCCTCTGTCACAAGTACTTGGCAACAACAATCCGATAATCAGCGATTGATTCCAGGCCATGAACATCAAAATCATGAGCAACCAGGGCACAAAACACAACTTCCCAAAATGTTCTGCACAGAACTTTGTTCTACAAGACACTTCTCAAAGAGCTAAAAATGACAACTTATACTAACTAAGTCTATTGTGTGCCAGGCACTGAGCTGGGCACCTTATGCATGTTAACTTTATCTCCCACAACCCTCTGAGAAAAGCACCGTTCTAACCCCATTTCACAGAAGCAAAAACAGGCTGAAGGAAGCTGGCTAACTCATCCAAGGTCACACGTCTAGTGAATGGCGGAGTCAGGACTGACCCCAGAGCCCGTTCTGTCAATCACTATCTACTACTCCGTCAACACCTCCAAAACCTGCTGTGTGTGTTTCTTGGACATCCACGTACATTAGCATGTTCCGTAGACTTCTTATTCTTCTTCAATATCTACAAATAACATAGCAGAATTGTAAATAACAAACCAATAATGAGCAAATAAAAAATTATTACACATGGAGCTGAGAGGCAAAATAAACAATGAGAGCCAGACACAATGGCGCACGCCTGTGATCCCAGCACCCAGGGAGGCCAAGGCCGGAGGATCACAAGTTGGAGGCCAGCAGCTTAGCATGACCCTATCTCAAAGCAAAAAACCCAATAAACAAAAAATAAAATAGATAATGAGAGGGAAGGTAACAGAAAGGGGAAGCTACATTAATAGAATGATCAAAAAACTTCCTCTAGGAAGACATTTAGGCTGAAAAATAACAGAGAAAACCAAGGAAACCCAAAGCGGGGTATATTTTTGAAAAAAAATATCATGAATTTGATAAACCCAAAGCTGGGTATATTTTTGGGAAAAAATATCATGAATTTGATAAACCCAAAGCTGGGTATATTTTTGAAAAAAAATCATGAATTTGAAAGATCTAAATATACTGATCAAGGAGAAAAGATAAGGTAAATAAAGTAGAGGGCATCACCACAGATCTTTCAGATATTACGAGGTTAATGAAGGGTTACTGCAAACCCCTTTATACCTGTAAATTTGAAAACCTAGGTGAAATGAACAGATTTCTTGAGACACACACACACATGCATGCATATATAGAAAAAATATAAAATGACATTATTGCCAGGCACAGTGGCACACACTTGTAATCCCAGCAGCTAGGGAGGCTGAGGCAGGAAGATCACGAGTTCAAAGCCAGCCTCAGCAATTTAGTAAAGCCCTAAGCAACTCAGTGAGACCCTGTCTCTAAATAAAATATAAAAAGGGCTGGGGAAGTGGCTCAGTGGTTAAGTGTCCCTGGATTCAATCCCAGGTACCAAAAAAGAAAAAAGAAAAATTAAAATTATTGTTTAATGTGTGATACAATTATTGATCATTTTAATTATATTCTACATTTCCAAAACAATGGCCATACAACATTATTGGAATCAAAGAAAATTAAATATGATGAACATTATTTTTCAAATGTTAAAGAACATTTCATGACCCTGAGGAGAAAAGGAAGAAAGAACAATCTAACAAGAAGGAAAACTGGTTCTGTTCTCCATAGAAGCACAGAGGGCCCTAGGCTCTAAAACGCTGTGCTGAAAGTCTCCGACAAGCCCCACAGCAGGACCTGCTCAGACCTGGAGAAGAGCTGGGGAGGTGATGCTCACTGTGCCCAAGAGGCTGTGTCTGGGCACAGCTAAGAGAACTCCCGACTGAGAGTCTCCAGCCCAGGTGAAATGAACCAGACGAAGCGGAGCAGAGAGCGGCCGCTGTAGACCAGTTGCCCACAGAGGAATCCTAACCTTCAAAAGCTGACTGTGTAAACACGTGATGGAGAGGGGAAAGATGTGCCCTCTGTGTCCCAGGACATGCATAGCCAGTTTGTTCTGGGGAGCTAAGAACAATGTCCACTCAACCAAAACAAAAGTCTTCTGCACAAGATTATGCATGCCTCGGTTCTCTGACAAGTGTTTCCTGAGAAGACAGACAAAATCCAAACCCTGGGCTCAAAATACATACAGTGACCTTCTAACCAAGAAATCACCAGCTCAGGTGTCCTACATGAGTGCGTCAGGAGCCACACAGGCAAAATGGAGAATTCCTGGCTCCTTTGATGGGGCAAGGTCAAGACTCCCCACCTTCCCATGCACCAGGCTTTACACAATTTTAAAATTTTTTGTTTAAACCTTTTGTGATATATTAATTTCTGTTTAAAATCCCAATTTTCAGTCTTCCTGAAATTTTTAAAGAACTGATGACATTGGACCTACATTCCCATGCAGGGGTCAGGTGACCAGCCTCTCCCACACACACAATTCTTACCTGGCTCATTTAACTTTTTTAATTTCCACCCCCTGTTTTATGTGTTTCCTCCCTACCTAAACTGTGGGATTTCACAAGGTATTGGCATAAAAACAGATATGCAGACCTATTGCACAGAATAACAGACCCAGAAATAAAGCCACACATACACAGCCATCTGATACTCCACATAGGTGCCAGAAGCATACATTGGAGAAAAAACAGCCTCTTCAACAAATGGTGCTGGGAAAACTGAACATCCACCTGCAGAAGACTGAAACTAGATCCCTCTCACCCTGCACAAAAATCAACTCAAAATGGAACAAAGACCTTCACCTGAGACTATTAGAGGAGACAGAGGGAAAACACTTCAAGATAGGCAGTGATTTCCTGGATACGGCTCCACTAGCTCAGGAAATGAAAGATTTGATAAATGGGATTACATCAAATTAAAAAGCTTCCACACAGCAAAGGGAACAATCAACAGTGAACAGAGAGCCTACAGAACGGGAGAAAATCTTTGCTAGCTATTCCTCTGACAGAGGATTAACATCCAGAATAGACAAAGAACTCAGAACATTCAACATCAAAAGAACAAGTAATCCAATCAAAAATGGGCAAACGATCCGAACAGACACTTCTTTTCAAAAGAAGAACTACAACTGGCTAATAATCATATGAAATAACGCTCAACATCTTTAGCCATCAAGGAAATGCAAATTAAAAGTACACTGAGATTCCCTCTTACCTTAGTCAGAATGGCTATCGTCAAAACAACAACAAAAAAATAACAAATGCTGGCGAGGATGTGGAGGAAAAGGGATACTCATACACTGCTGGTGGGAATGCAAATGAATATACGCATGAAAACAATATAGGTTCCTCAAAAATCCTCAAATAGACCTACTAGATGATCCAGCCACCCCACTCCTGGGTGTATTTCCAAAGAAAATGGAGTCAGCATACAGAAGAGATACCTGTAGACACATCCTCGCTGCAGCACTGTTCACAACCGCCGAGATGCAGGGTCAGACCAGGTGCCATCAACAGATGAATGAATTTAAAAAGGGGGGAGGTATATATATATACACAATGGAATGTTATTCAGCCATCAGGAAGAATGAAATCATGTCATTTGCAGGAAAATGAGTGGAAATGGAGATCATCATGTCAAAATAAGCCAGACACAGAAAGACGAGCATCACATGTTTTCCCTCGTATGTGGAAACTAAAGAGAAAACAAGACCTGAAAGAAGGGGGAGGGGAGAAAGAAGGCAGGAGAGGGTAGTAGGGGAGGTAAACAGGATTAAAACACAATATATGTGAGTATGGAAACGTCCCAGTAAAGCCCATTGATTTGTACAATTACTATGGGTTCATATTTATAATTTCAAAACCTAAAAAAAAAAAAAGTGGAATTATCATGTGACCCAACAATTTCACTCCAATTTAAAACATATCTACACACAAAGTAGTAAACAATGTTTCCACTGTATCATTCATGAGAGCCCAAATGCGGAAGCGACCCACGTGTCCGTCACTGGGATGATGGACAAGTTGTGATGTGTTCATACAATAGAATGATTCTATGCTAAGTGAAGGGAGGCAGGCACTGCAGGTCACAGACTGAGTGCCTGAGTATCCAGGACTGGCAAATCCATAGGGACAGCAGGCTGACCGGTGGTCACCAGGGGATTCGTGGCAGGGACCCATGAGGAGTGATTATTTAATGGCACGGAGTGTTCCAAAGGGGTTGTAGGGTTCTCCAGAGAAACAGAACCAGTAGAGCCCATGTCATTTTAAGTGGAGATTTATGGGATTGGCTCATACGATCCAAGGCCAGATGGTCCGCGATGGCTGTCTGCAGGCTGGAGAGCTGGGAAACCAGGGACCGCGCAGTCCAGAAGCCGAGCCTCAGAACGAGAGGCACCAGGGATGCAGCCCCCACCAAGGCTGAAGGAGAGTCCCTGGAGCAAATCCACTTCCAAAGGCTAAAGGACCCTGCGTCTGATGTCCCCAAGCAAGAGTGGCATCGACACCCCACACTCAGGCAGGAGAGGCAAAGGGCGTGTGTGCACGTAGTTACCCTCCCTCCCACTTTTTGGTTCTATCCGGGCCTCCAGCCTTTGGATCATGCTACCCACGTTTGGGGCAGGTCTTACCCACTCAGTTCACTGACCTGCATGCCAATCTCTGGAAACACCCCACTGGACACCCCAGCAGAGTGCCTTACCAAGTTTCCAGGCTTCCCTCCATCCAGTCAAGTTGACAGCCAAAATCAGCCATCACGGGGGTGATGAAAACATGTGAGACTAGACGATGTGAGGATTGCAGAGCACTGTAAATGTGCCAAGGGTCACTGAGCTGCGCCCTCTAAAGTGGCTAATTACATACTCTGTGGATTTCACCTTAATAAAAACTAATAAAAATCAAACCATGGTGCTTCCTATATTCTGTTGGAATTGTGTGTAAAGCAAGAGCAGCCAAGCCCTGCGGGAGCACCTAGGAGAATCCTCCTCCGAGTCACTTACGTGACTTGTGTTTTGGATAATCTAAGTTCCCCCATCTTACTTTGTGATTTTCTAATAGGTTCAAAATAACTGGCGTCCATCTCTAAAGCTACTTGTTTCAATGGTGCTTTGGTGTGTTTTCATTTGTAGATTGTAAGCGAGACACTTAAGAATGGCCCCACAGGACAGCTGCTATCCTTGTTGACCCCACACCCCCCTCATCATAGGAGCCCCAAATCTGTCTTGAGCAGGTGGAGCAGAGCACCCTTCCCTGTGCACACCCTGGGGCCTGCTCCCTGTAAATCACCATCTCCACCCTGAGGACAGATGATGAGGGCCTCTGTTCTACTTACCAGAGCCTCGGGCACCTGCAGAAAAAGCACCTGAATTTTATTGTGCTGCAGGTAAAAATCACAGCAAAACAGGTATTCCTGAAACCAGGCTGACTTCTGCAACAGGACCTCAGACAGGAAATGTTTCATGTGAATGTTTCAGGTAAGTGGAGTGGGACAGAGTCCCAGAAGTTTCTTTTATTTCATGTCCCAAGGAAATATAGGGATTGGAAATACTGGGGGATGGGTTAGACTCTTTATTTTCTTTCTTCCCTCCCCCTCTCCCCCCCCCCCTTAGAATGACTACAAGGAGAAACACACAGGTTGGAGTTCAAAGGGAATGTCTTAGGTCAGGTCTTCTCTAGAGCAATCGAGAGACTCGGGTACATGGTTTAGCTGGGAGCAATCTCGGGAAGTGAGCTGAGGGATAAGAAAGGGGAAAAGGTCAATGATGGACATTAGGTGACAGTCACTGCTGGGGGCAACAGAGACTCAGTCCCTCCAGGAGCTCTCTGACAGCAGAGAACACGCCTCAGTGTATTCTCACCAAGCCACAAGGAAGCTAGGACATGTTGCGCCAACTTCGATTCCTTGTGGATGAGTGTGGCTCAGGGAAGGATTTATTCCCTGCCATCTCTGGTCTGCCACATGCAAGAGCCATGCACAGCCCCACAGCCAGAGAAAGTTCTGGGCAGACAGATAACTGTGCTTAAGGTGAGAAGCCTTCAATGTCTTGGGAACTGTCTGGCCAAGCTTGCAGTGACCTTCAGGTGGGCCAAGAGGTTATACGCAAAGCATCAATAACAGCTAAAGGGGACTTTCTGGCTTGCTTTACTGGAGAAAAGTGCGAAAGCTTCTTTTATGCACACTTGAATACAGGACCCCCAAATCTGTCATTGGGACCTGATTTCTCTCTTGTTGCTCTGCTGACTTCTCATTGGCTGAAGTCACTGGCTTCAAGTAGAAGCAAGAAGGTGCCAGCAACTCTCCCCTGTGACCTCTTCAGACTCACGTTTAATAGGAAATACAAAGTCCTCTTCCCGAGAGCGCTTATCTTTAGAGACACATACTGAAACATATAGAGGAAATGATATTATGTTGGGAATTTGTTCCAAAATAATCTGCTGTGGGTGGTGAAACAAGATCATCCAGGCGTTGATGAGTGCTGAAGCTAGATGGTGAGCATATGAAGGTGACTTCGGTTTATTATATTATACCATCACTTCTATTTTCATGTATGTTGGACATTTTTCCATGAATATAAAGGTCATGTTGAAAAAATAATCTCTTTCACTCAAGTTGGAGTTCAAGTCTCATTTCATCTCCTGGGCTCTTCATGAGCCAGCTAACCATCCCTGAGCATTCACTGAGCCTCCGGGGGGTGTGGTGGCACCTGTGGCCCAGGCCTGAACGCATGTGCCACTTCTGAACTGGTAGGAGGTGTCCACGTGGAGCTCCAGGGCCACAGCTGGGGACAGAGACTGACAGGAATTAATCAGGCATAATCACCAGAGGAATATGAATGAGTGTTAAGTGCAAAAAGACATAAGGAGATTGGAGACAGAGTGGATGCCGGGCATCTTTGTGCATCCAGAATCCTTTGCCTGCCTGGGTTCTGTCCCTCTCTGCCTTTCCAGCTCTATGGATTGACATCCTTGGGGCTCGCAGTGCACATGTGGCTTGTCTGGCCTCTGAGAGGCAGGCTGTGGTGACTGATGGAAAGACAGGCATGTGATACTGGGAAGACCTGTGAAATGCAATCCTGGGACACCCTCTTCCCCGAGGTGGCCAGGCAGAAGGATGAATGTCTGTCACTGATGATGCCGTTTTTTCCATCACTTGGGTTAAGTCTTCCAAAGAATGAGTCCGACACAGAAGAAAGTGGAGCCAG